>AWUE01011903.1:0-50116 GCA_001974825.2 Corchorus olitorius | reverse complement strand
CATGACTTGTCTTCAATTAAAACTCCAATTCTTCAATTCTTCCTCTTGAAATAAATCTTCAATGGTCTTCAAGTCTCCAAATTATCTTCAAATGGTTTTCAAACACGAACTTCGAATCTTCCAAATCTATGGTCAAAATTGCTTTGCTCAAATCTGTGTAAAAAGTCATCAAAATCGCTACAAAAATAGTGAAAAATAACAATTTCTCATTTTCACATCACTTAAAGACTAAAAACACAAATATTAATAAAATAGCATATAATTAAGCATAAATGGGTCTAAAAACATAGTAAAATAGGCTTAAAAATAGGGTCAATTTTGGCTCAATCATCCCCACACACTAATAGAGTGTTCTTTTGTCCGGAGACAAGATTGAAACAAGAAAAATATTGAAGAACGAGTAAGAACTTGTGATGAACAAGAGGAAATCGCGGAGATTCCTGAGAAAAAGCATGGAACATTGAGAGAATAAGCACGAAGCTTGATTTTTTGCGCGGAGCAAGTTTGTAGCGTGTTGAAGCGTTGAAGTTGTTTTTTTTAAGCAGGGGATGGCCTGGTTATATAGTGAACGAAATGGGCTTGATCTTGCATCATTCCTTCGGCCCAAAGTAAGTTTACTTGGTCACCAAGTCTTCCAGATCCAGGGAGACGGCTTCCTTGAGCAAGGAGACGACCCCGATCCTTAAGAAATTGCCAGGAAACTGCTAGAAAGTTGCTGAGATGACTCTGAACTTGCACTGACACATAAGCCACGAAATTATCTTCTAGAAACCATGATGAGACCTCTTCAGTTTGTGTATTTCGAAATCCTCCTCTCCTTGGTGTGATTCAGCATGTCATGCTGCCTCCTTTGAGCTTGAAACAACTAATTCCGCAAGGAGATGGCTCTAAAGCATTAAGGATTGAACCTTAAACACCTAAGCCACGAAATTCTCCATGCTTAATCATATTAAGCACATCAAATCCCAAAAATATCATTCAACTAAGAAAATGGCCTAAACCAGGGTGGAAAAGCCATATGTCCTTAATTGAAAAGAGTGTAAAAGTTATCACCGACACCTGAAATGGCTCAAACTTGACGTGTAGCCATAATATCATGTATATATAGTGACTTCACTTTTTTAGTTCGAAATCCATTCTCAGATAACCTTAAACCGACAACTTGTCCTTAATTGAAAACCGAGACAAAGGTTTTCGACTATGTCAGAATGAGATGAAATTTTACCAGGATGTGCGATATAGCTCAAGGACCATCATGGTATCTTTCTTGTTAAAGTCGCACCTCTCTAGCCTTCTCAATTGATCAATTTTGCCAGTTTGTCCTTTAATTAAACAAAATGCAAAAATTGTCGTTTTGCCTCCCGAAAGATGGCAACTAGCTAGGCGATTTCATTGTCAAGTTAGGTAGAAAGTATTAAGGAGGTGTGAGCTTTGAAACCTCATGCCTCTATTACGTAGATAAGTAATTTGCTTGCTGACAAACTTTGACTCGTTGACTCCTTAAATGTAGGGATTAAAAAGACAACTTCCTGAAACAAGGCGGCCCCTCCTGGGACACAAGAGACGACTTGTGTTTGTTATTTTAAGTCAATAAGATGTCTCCCTTCTCATAGTGACATGTCATACAACTTCTCTATTTGCTGTCTGCCTCCTGCTGACAGCTTCATTAAAAGGAATCACCTCTTTTAATGATTTTTCTGCCACATCCTTATTAATGGGCGGCATATATGGGGAAATAATAATAATTATTTCGAAAATAATTATTATTTATTAATAATTTTGGCAATAATTAATTAAATACAAGAATTTTCTAATTCAATTGGAACTAGGGTGGTGCAGAAATCAAATTTCATCAGGATTTGTAATTGTTGTGCCAAAAATCTCTTGCTAGAGTTTTCGTGGAGAATTCTTTATGACAGCATAGGGGCGTGCCAGTCAATTTTCTGAAATTAACAAAGAGGTTGTAAAAACTAGATCTGGTGCACGGAGCAGCAGATTGAAAGATCAAAGCGATTTGTGGGGACCGGATCAAACTCACACCAGAGCATTTAAATCATTGGATCCACAACAACTTGTTTTCCTGAACTGGGGCCTGCAAGATTTCTTCTTGATTGAGATTTGGAAAAAAAATACAATTTGATTGTTATTGCTGAGAGAGAAACACGTGTACAGTGTTTTTGTGTCCAAAGACAAGATTGAAACAAGAAAAAAACACTAAAAGAGTGTTTGGGTGTCCTGAGATAGGATCTAAACAAGAAAATATTGAAGAACGAGTGATCGGTCGTCAGCAAATCATAAAAATAAAAATCCCAACAATTACTAACTAAAGATAGTTAGGGCAAGTAGGGGTCGATCCCACAGAGAGAAAGGTTATTATTCTTTTTTCTTAAAACAAACAAATAAAATAAAGAAGATTTTGAAAGTAGAATTAAATCAAATCAAACTAATAATTAAAACTATCTAAGAAAGCAATCAAGAAAATTAAAGAAAACAATTAATCAGAAAGCAGAGAATAAATTAAGAAAATAATTAAAAGAAACCTCCAACATAGAATTAATATCCCTCTTGACAACAATACCATGGATCATTGATATCTAAAGATTATGAAAACAATGGATAGCTTGCTTGGAATTTAATCCTAAATTACCTTAATTAGATAAAACTCTTGATCCAGTGTGAATTATCCCTTTTACTCTTTAAATAACTACCTCTTGATCCAGTGTGATAATTACTCAAGATTAAAGCATTAAGATCTAGTAATTTACAAGCACAATGGGCAATTAAAAATTGGTCAAAGATTCTTAAATCCCTTGGAAGGAAGATCCTTCGTTTCCAATTGCTACCAAACAACTAAATCCAAAGATCCTTCAAGATTTAATTTAGCTAATGCTACTTAATTTATCAAGAAAGTGCTAGCTTCAATCTATCAAAACAAGCAACATAGAATTCATACAGAGATATTAAGAAATACCCAATTAATTTTCATATAAAAGCACAAAATCTCACCATGATATAAGTTAAGAGATCAATTAAATTCTACATTGGGGAAAAGAAAAGGATTACTCACTCATGAATTGAGTGAGCATCCAAAGAAAAGAAGAAAAACTTATCTAAGGATGGGAAGAAGAGGGACCGGCGGCTCCTAGAGCAAAACTCCTCCAAAACTTCAACAATTCTTCAAAATAAAATCTCTAGATCTACATACATCAAAAACCTAAACCTAAGGTGCCTATTTATAGTGGAAATAACCCTAGGAATTCCAATCCTAACTTGGAAAGGAGTCTAGGACGGTTTAAGGGTCTAACTTGGACTCCAAGTTGGATCAAAAGTCATCCTAGAGTAGAATCCAAGTTAAAATAGGATCCTGAAATTTTGCTGAATTCGTGCAGTGACTTCGACGTCATTTTTGGACTTGAAAACGGCAGAACTGGGTCTTGGACTTCAAAACAAAGTTGTAGATCTCGGAGTCAGCTTTCCATCGAGTACTCATGGGCTTCAAACGGAGGTCCGAGCAAAAAGTTATGATTTTTCTACCAAAACTGCGCCTGAATCCTAATCCTGTTAGGACTAGAATCGGGAATCTACGGGATTTGGATATTTCCTTGGATTTAGGAGTCATTAATTGAGATTTTAATTCCAATTAATATTTTATATGGGCTGAGTATTTTCCCACATAAATTATCCATAAATACCAAAGCTTGAGAATTTATCCATGACTTGTCTTCAATTAAAGCTCCAATCTTCAATTCTTCCTCTTGAAATAAATCTTCAAAGTCTTCAAATCTCCAAATAAGTCTTCAAATGTTCTTCAAACACGAACTTCGAATCTCCAAATCTATACTCAAAATTGCTTTGCTCAAATCTGTGTAAAAAGTCATCAAAATAGCTCCAAAAGTAGTGAAAATGATCAAATTATCAATTTCACATCTCATAAAGACTCAAATCACAAATATTAACAAAATAACATATTTTTAAGCATAAATTGATCCAAAAACATAATAAAATAGCAATAAAATAGGGTTGTTTTTGGGTCGATTAACGAGTAAGAACTCGTGATGAACAAGGGGAAAATGCGTAGAGCATGAGAGAAAATAAGCACGGAGCTTGGTTTTTTTTGCGCGGAGCAAGTTTGTAGCTTCAGGAGCTGGTTTTTGAGATGAGTGATATCTGATTGAAGCCTTGGAGTTGGTCCCTTTATATAGCGGGCGGCATGGGCCTTGCATTTAATAGGCCTGACTTGCTGAAGAAGACGAATTCCTCCTCCTTGGTAGATGACAGCTTCCAGGAAGGTGCAGTGAAGCTTCCTTCTTCTTCTGATTGCTTCCAAGTACTGGGGAGAGGGAAGAGAAGATGTCAAGGTGTCATTATCTTGGATGGGAGATAGAAATCTTCCTCCTTGGTTAATGGATATTTCTTCCTTCTTCCTGTCACACTTCAGCATGCCTTCGTTGCTTCTTTTGTGCTGAAATCAGCTAATTTGACTAAGTAGTGGCCTTTTGACATCATGACTTGGACATGAGCACTAAGGCCACGAAATTATATTTAATTAGTCATATTTAGCTCTTCAAATCATGAAAATAACACTTAGTTAGAAAATGGCTTAAACCGGGGTGAGAAAGCCACATGTCCTTAACTGAAAAGAATGCAAAAGTTGCAAACGAAGTCAGAATAAACCAAAATTTCACCAGTAGGCTTAGATTATCTCCATAAGACTATGGAAAAATTCCAAGTGAATTCGAGCTCCCTTTCATGGTGAACTTGGTTTCACTCCCCAAAATATCCTTAATTGAAAATCGGGCATAAGTTTTTACACCGATGTCAGAATAAGGTGAAATTTTACCAAGATGATCTACATAGCTGAAAGATCATCATGGTATGCTCCTTGGTAGAAATCGAAGCCTATAGCCTCTTCAATTGATCAATTTTACCATTTTGTCCTTAATCGAACAAAATGCAAAGTTGTAGTTTTGCTTCCCGGGGAGAAGGAAAAGGGCTAGGCGATTTCTCCACTATGTTAAGTCGATTATGTTGAGGAGGTGTGAGGTTGAAAATCTCATGCCTCTCTCACGTAGGTAGGTGTTTCTCTTGCTGACAAACTGTAGCTCTCTGCCTCCTTCCTACAGGAAGAGAAAAATAACTCTCCTCAGGGAAGAGGGCGGCCTCTCATCTACATGGGAGACGGCTTTGGGCATTATTATGTAAGTCCATGAGATATTTTCCATCTCATGGTTAGATGGTAAACAACTTCCTTTTTTACTGCTTGCCTCCCTAATTGACAACAATATTAAAGGAAACTACTTCTGTTTGATTTTCTATGCCACTTCCCTAGGTAGGGGCGGCATAGAAGGAAATATTAATAATAATTATTCTGAAAATAATTATTATTTAATAAATAATTAATAAATTTCAGTCCTTATAATTAATTACAAGATTTTCCTAATTCTATCAGAACTAGGGTGGTGCAGACACCAAGTTTCTTCAGGATTTTTAATTAAATCTTGACCACACATCTTAATAATATATATGTGAAGATCAATTTACTCTCAATTGTAAATTGATGTATAAACAGTAATCAAACCTTGACTACTTATCTTGATATTATTTGTGTGAAGATCAATTTACCCTCAATTGTAAATTGAGGTATAAACAAGATGAAAGTCCGATCTCTTTTCAATTTGGTAAAATTGTGAAGGTGATTCTTACACTTTATATTTGATGGAGATATTATATACTTATTAGTTTGATTTTGGTGAATTGGATGGATGGAGGGTTGATGAGAAAGATTGGTCGAGAACAGTCTTAACTTCTAAGTATATCAATTCAAGCTTATAAAACCTATAATTAGAGAAGGAATCAAACGAATTAACAATATGTACAATATGTACGCCACATGAAAAATAATGCTACAATTATTAAAACTCTATTTAATAAATAATACCTTAAATCATCCTTGTTTATAACGTGAGGTTAAAGTCGTACATAAAATTGTGCTTAAGAAGATATTTTGACGTGACATAGTACCATTGATAGAAGATCTATAGATAACATGACAGGATAAATGCATCAACAAATTTTTTCCATGTAGAGTTTATAGGTACACGAATATGTGATCCATTACATGGAGAATAAAAGAGGATTTTGTATAAAAAAAAAAGAATAGAAGAGGATGGAAATCAAAATTTAAATTAAGAAAACCGTTTTTTTGAAAAGTTTAGATCCAATATATATTACCATATAATAATTTAAGTTGTTAGCTAGGGATAAAAAATGAGATTAAATAGGAGGAAGGATACGAATCTCACTCTGTATATAGAGCATTGACCATGTTCCTGTTTTTTTTTCTCCCAAGGATGGTATTATTTTTTAACTTTTAATAGCTTGCATGAATTATAATGAGACCTTAAAAAGGGTTTAGATTTAGACCCATTGATAGACTAGATTTGTTTTATCGAGAGTTCGCCCGTGATTTTCTTTTTTAAATGCCAAATTATCGGGGTTAAAAATGAAAGATGGTAAAAATCCATCCAAACTCTATGCTCACCCACTTGACAATTTCTGGTTTCACATGAGAGAAAGAAGAGTGCTCAAACCATATGTTGCCATAAAGTCTTGTCTCTGAAATTAAAACCGATGCATCAATAAATCTCCACTAGCATGCGGATTGGTCGAAGCTTGCAGTTGCTGCGTGGTGGGCATAGAAAGCAGCATCCGCATTGAGTTTCAGCCTCCCTTATACCAGACAGATTGAGCTCTCCAACTATATTATATTTATTTATATATATAAATCCAATTAGATCTTTGATTACATGAGCGTGGATCTCATGCATACAATTTGATTTGAATGATTAATTATACCAGGCAGTTAACCAACAAAATGCTGGGCGTAAAAGCCTAAAACTGGTTACCCAAAGCACTCACTTGTTTCTGGTTTTGACACCCATAATTATTACAAGAGCTTTTTCATTAGAAGCAAATTGAAGCATTTTACATCAACAGCTTAAGACGATTATAAAAGGGAAACTAAGGAAGCAGGGGGCAACCACACCCAATCAACAGGGCACAACTTCCTATTGGTTTGGGAGAAAGTGGATGGAAGAAACAAAAGGACTGATCGTACCTTTAGAAGCAAATCTCTCATTCTAGAGTTTTTTTATGAAATGTTTCTTGTGTGGTTTACAAATGAATAAAGATGTAATCTCATTTGCAAACCAGAAACAACAACAACAAAAAAAGCCCGATAAGAAAACTTTATCCAGAGAGCTGCAAACTAATGCAGATCATCATCTGAAGTGCAAGAGGATTGAAATGGGAGGCAACATCCACCGTACCGAGCAAACTGATTCTGGCTCCGTTTAGTAGAGCGGTACGGTAGCGGTGCGATTAACACTGTTTAGCAACTGTACAGATGAGATTATACTGTACAGATTAGATTAGGTACTGTACAGATGAAATTATTAGAGCAGCGATTGAAACGGAGATTACACTTAAGATTTCATTTGACCAATGCACCGATTCACTGGCCAAACGACCGATGAATCGGTACACTAAACATGACTTCTATCTTTAGCTGCAGCTGCAATGGGGTTGCTATTAATAGCCACTTTTACAATTACGACTGCAGCTTTTGATCTTTTTGGGATTAATACTCGTAAATTACAGCACACATGCCTTCCACCAATTACTATTGATTATGTTGGAAGACATATCTGTTATAATTTGCGAGCATTAGATGAGAAGCTGCAATCCTAACTGTAAAAGTGACTACTACTAATAAAGTAGCCACATTGCAGCAGCAGCTAAGACAATCATATTGCTTCTTGGAGCTGGATTCCCACAATTTCTCTCCTTTCCTTGCAATTAAATTCAAGAGGAACTGGGAATATATATGCTGTGTTATGGGTATAGTTAGGGGTGGTTTATATAGAGATGGTTTATGGATGACTAATTTTATGTATACTATTAACTACGGACATGGTGGTCCTCTCTAGTCAATTCTACTTGCACTCACTAATTGATTCCCCTATTTTTCATTTGCAAAATGATTTATGAAAAATAAAGGATGAATGAAAGAAAACAAAGATTAGCTAGGCTGTTAAATCTGATTAGTATATTATACTACACAAGTGGATCTATGTTTAATGACTAAAAGACAAAGCTATGAGAAATTTGGGTGGTGAAAAGTTCTAGTAAGAAAGAAAAGAAACCAATTTAATATTTGAGGCACCTGCCAATAAAGCTCTGCCATTTTCAATTTTAATATTACTATAGGAGGGGTCACCGATCACTGTGTGACAAAATTTAGCTTACCAATGTCTATAATGAGATTCTCTTTCATTTTTTACTGCATAAATCTTGCATGTTTGCCATGTTGCATTTCTTTAGCGGTGGAAAATTAGGTAAGATTTAAGTTAGAACTTAGGATCCCTATTCTTATTGTTAATAAAAATCCGAGTTAGACTGATAATAATTGTTTTTTCATAATACTTGGTAGTTATATATGAAATATTCTTCTTCTACACATAATAGTTGCTAATGGTCATAGTAACTTAAAAATTAAATGCATTAATTTTTGAAAAAGAAGAGAAATTAAACAAACAAAATCTATGTAACCTAATTTTATTCCTCCGATTCTCGGGAACATATAATTCTCCTCGTTTGTATATGATTTTAGCACTCATGGTGTTTTGATTATACATGATACGCAATCCTTCCATAAAACAAAGAGATTTTAATAAATGTAAGATTGTACTGTAATGTTTTTCTCACATGTGAATCTCTAACACAATTCGTGCTTATATATAGATAAGTCAAACTTTTCAAGATGGCTACAATTGCATCTTGAAATCGATAGTTTTTTATTTCTGAAATTGCAGTGTAGTGTCGATTTGTTATTTATTGTGAATTTGTGAAACAGAGCAAGGAATTGGTAAATATATAAGGTTATGTTTGGTTCGTGGTATCTTAGGTATCATGTGGTAATGTCATTCACACTATTTTTCTAGGAATGTTATTTTAGTAGGAAAATATAATTTTTTTATTTTTGTGGGAATAAGATTACCATGTTTGGTTAACGTGGGAAAGTTATTAAATTTTGAGAATATAAGAGAAAGATAAGGGAAAAAGAGTAACACTTTTCTGGGAGAGTTAACTTTCCTACCCTTTTAGATGGGAATGACATTCCCACTACTTTCCCACTTGACTTCTATATTAATCATCTTCAAAATTACTAATAATTCTTTTCTCATAATACTTGGTAGTTATATGTATGAAATATTCTTCTTCTATCTACACATAATAGTTGCTAATGGTCATAGTAACTTAAAAATTAAATGCATTAATTTGAAAAAGAAGAGAAATTAAACAAACAAAATCTATGTAACCTAATTTTATTCCTCCGATTCTCGAGAACATATAATTCTCCTCGTTTGTATATGATTTTAGCACTCATGGTGTTTTGATTATACATGATACACAATCCTTCCATAAAACAAAGAGGTTTCAATGAATGTAAGATTGTACTGTAATGTTTCCCTCACATGTAAATCTCGAATACAATTCCTGCTTATATATAGACTAGTCAAACTTTTCAAGATGGCTACAATTGCATCTTGAAATCGAGGATAGTTTTTGATTTCTGAAATTGTAGTATAGTGTCGATTTGTTATCTATTGTGAATTTGTGAAACAGAACAAGGAATTGGTAAATATATAAGAGGTTAATGATTCATCAGACAATCCACTATACTATAAGTAGAGTGGTGGTTGGCAAAACTCCCAATCAAAAGGAACTTAAAATTTTGAATTCTAATTAATATGCAACTGTAAATAAGGAGAGAAAAAAGAAAAATCAGTTCATCAGCATGGACTATGGAGGAAACTAGTATAGATTACGTTTAAGTATCATATGGAAGTCCCGAACTCTAAATGTGATCCAAGCACAACCATAAAAGATACCCAGTTTCAGATTTCGAGGTGATTATCAAAATATTTTCCAACTCCTGCAATTAAATTAATTATCTAAAATTGACTAGTAGTGGCGACATCAAAAAAATTGACAAAAATCAAGCAAGTTGGAAATACCTATGATCGGTCGTCAACAATCATAAAAATAAAATCCCAACAAACTCCTAACTAAGTAGATAGGGCAAGTAGGGGTCGATCCCACAGAGAAGGGTGATAGATTTTATCCGAAAATTTAGTCCTTAAAATCTCTCAAAAACAACACAGAAAACAGAGATTGACAGAAAGCAATTAAACAGAAAACAATTAAACTAGAAAACAAAGCAAAGTAAATTAAATTTAAGTCTATAGCATATAAGAAAGAAAACAATAATTAAGGATATACTTCTTCACCAATGGTAGAAAACAATCAAATTAATTATGGGTTCTTGATTTAAAAGATAAATTCAATATTAAATTCAAGATGATAACTGGTCTAGGGAGAACCCTAACATGCTATTTAGATAAGATTAGCCGTCAAGCCTTAAATTACCCCTTTTTCCTCCTAACTAATCAATTAGCCGTCAAGCCTTAAAGATTTGCTAGGATTCAAAGCATTAAAATCAACTTTTATTAGTTCTTTCACACATGCTTAATAAATAAAACCATACAACAACCAGATAAATCTGATCACTGGCATGCAAACCCAATTAACCCGCCGTCAAGCGCGGCTAACTTGCTACACACAATCAAACTCATGCGTCAACCTTGTTGTTTGATCTAGCCAACAATCTCTCAAATTACCTCTTTAGTGGCCACATAATCAATAAAGATCAAGATTGTAGAATTAAAACAGAGTTTAACATGCTATCTATCAAGAATAAAATACCAAATTATAAGAACAGAAATCTCACCATATTTAATTGATTGAATTCACCAAAGGATCAGAAGTATTAAGAATCTAGCTACTCATGGATTTTCCTAAATCCATGAGAGGCATAAGAGTACTTACAGGATCTTGGAGGGGCGAAATCTCATTGCAAAATACCTAGGTATGCCGCACCTCCATATGGCTATAGGGGGTGGCGCACCCTTTGCCTAAAAACTAGAAGAAAACTATATGAAAAGAAATTATCTATGTGTGGTATGTAGGTTTGTGATTTGTGATACAGGAGGTGGCTATTTATAGTGGAACTAACCCTAAGAATTCCAATCCTAACTTGGAAAGGAGTCTAGGCCGGTTTTAGGGTCTAACTTGGACTCCAAGTTGGATTAAAAGTCTTCCTAGAGTAGAATTCAAGTCAAAATAGGATCCTGAATTTTTGCTGAATTCGTGCAGAAACTTCAACGGCATTTTCGGGCTTGAAAACGACAGAACTGGGTCTTGTACTTCAAAGGAAAGTTGTAGATCTCGGAGTTAGCTTTCTAACGAGTACTCATGGGCTTCAATCTGAGGTCTGATCAGAAAGTTATGAATTTTCTACCAAGACTGCTCCTGAATCCTTTGTTAGGACTAGAATCGGGAATCTACGGGATTTTGATATTTACCTTGGATTTAGGAGTCATTAATTGGGATTTTAATTCCAATTAATATCTTATATGGGCTGAGTATTTTCCCATATAAATTATCCATAAATACCAAAGTTTAAGGGTTTATCCATGGCTTGTCTTCAATTAAAGCTCCAATTCTTCAATTCTTCCTCTTGAAATAAATCTTCAATGGTCTTCAAGTCTCCAATTTATCTTCAAATGGTCTTCAAACACGAACTTCGAATCTCCAAATCTATGCTCAAAATTGCTTTGCTCAAATCTGTGTAAAAAGTTATCAAAATAGCTACAAAAATAGTGAAAAATAACAATTTCTCATTTTCACATCACTTAAAGACTAAAAACACAAATATTAATAAAATAGCATATAATTAAGCATAAATGGGTCTAAAAACATAGTAAAATAGGCATAAAAATAGGGTCTTTTTTTAGCTCAATCAACCTATTAAGCAAAGAAAGTGTTGCGCCAAAATTTTTTTTGCTAGAGTTTTCACGGAGAATTCTTTATGACAGAATAGGGGCATGCCAGTCAATTTGCTGAAATTGACAAAGAGGTTGTAAAGAACTGGATCTGGAGCACGAAGCAGCAAATTAAAAGATCAGAGCGATTGTGGGGACTGGATCAAAGTCACACCGGAGCATTTAAATCATTGGATCCGTACAAACTACTTTCCATCAATGGGTTTTCCTCTAACTGGATCAGATCTGGGAGATCTGCTTTGATTGCAATTGAATTTGAAAAGAAAATAACAATTTGATTTGTTATTTATAGGAGAGAAACATCTGTACAGTGTTTTTGTATCCGGAGACAAGATTGAAACAAGAGAAAAACACAAAAAGTGTGTTTGGATGTCTTGAGACAAGATCTAAACAAGGAAAATATGATGAACGAGTAAGAACTCGTGATGAACAAAGTGAACGTGGCGCAGAGCCAGAGAGAAGATAAGATGGCTTGGTTTTTTGCGCGGAGCAAGTTTGTAGCTTCAGGAGCTGTGAATGTGTCTGAATGTGTGTTTAAAGCTCTGGGATTGATCCCTTTATATAGGGGGCGGCATGGGCCTTACATTTAATGGGCCTGACTTGCTGAAGAAGGCAAATTCCTCCTAGATGACAGCTCCCAGGAAGGTGCAGTGAAACTTCCTTCTTCTTCTGATTGCTTCCAACAACTGGGTAGAGGGAAGAGAAGATGTCAAAGCGTAATCCTTCTAGATGGGAGATGGAAATTCTCCTCCTGGATAGGTGATGAACAATTTTTCCTTCTTCTTATCACACTTCAGCATGCCTTCGTTGCTTCCTTAATTTGTGTTGAAATCAACTAATCTGACTAAGTAGTGGCCTTCTGACATCGTGACTTGGACCTTGAATATCAAGGCCACGAAATTCTCCATACTTAGTCATATTTTTCTCTTCAAATCGTGAAAATAACACTTTGTTAAGAAAATGGCTTAAACCGGGGTGACAAAGCCACTTGTCCTTGACTGAAAAGAATGCAAAAGTTGCAAACGAAGTCAGAATAAGCCAAAATTTTACCAGTAGGCTTAGATTATCTCCATAAGACTATGGAAAAAATTCCAAGTGAATTCGAGCTCTCCTTCATGGTGAACTTGGTTTCACACCCCAAAATGTCCTTAACTGAAAATCGGGCATAAGTTTTTACACCGATGTCAGAATAAGGTGAAATTTTACAAAGATGATCTACATAGCTCAAAGATCATCATGGTATGCTCCTTGGTAGAAATCGCAGCCTCTAGCCTCTTCAATTGGTCAATTTTACTATTTTGTCCTTAATTGAACAAAATGCAGAGTTGTAGTTTCGCCTCCCGGGGAGGGAAAAGGGCTATGCGATTTCTCCACCATGTTAGGTCGAATATGTTGAGGAGGTGTGAGATTGAAAATCTCATGCCTCTCTCACGTAGGTAGGTGTTTCTCTTGCTGGCAAATTTTAGCTCTCTGCCTCCTTCCTGCAGGAAGATGAAAATAATTCTTCCGAGAGAAGAGGGCGGCCTCTCCTCTACATAGGAGACGACTTTGGGCTTTGCTATGTAAGTTCATGAGATATTTTCCATCTCATGGGTAGATGGCATATAACTTCCTTTTTTACTGCTTGCCTCCCTAGCTGACAACATCATTGAAGGAAACTGCCTCCTTTAATTGATTTTCTGCCTCCTCCCTTGATATAGGACGGCATATATGGATAATAATAATAATAATTTCGAAAATTATTATTATTTATTTAATAATTTCGGCCTTAATTAATTAATTACAAGAATTTCCTAATTCAATTAGAACTAGGGTGGTGCAGAAACTAAGTTTCTTCAGGATTTGTAATCAAATCTTGACCACTCATCTTAGTAATATTTATATGAAGACCAATTTACCCTCAATTATAAATTGAGGTGTAAACAGAAAGTAACCTCCAAAAGCATAAAATCATTTTAATGTGAGTGGCCTATTAGATTCTCCCAGCAAAGTAGCTATTTGTATATTCTAAGTTGATCATGTTTTATTTATTATTTCTTTTTTTTTTGTTATAAGATGATGTTTTATTTGGCCACAACTCAAGTAGCCTCAAATAAGAAAAATTGTGGAACAAATGGACATGCCCCCACCTGGTATTAGACAAACAATGCTTTCTAGTGACACCTTCCCAAAAGAATACAGGTTATTACTCATGTCTTTATATCTTTATAAAACTAGGTAAGAGCCCATACGTTTCACTGCGCGAACATGTTCTTGCACTTGATATGCAATAGTCCCCAATCAATTTTCAAAATATTATTAGTGACTTATGGGTTTGCCAAATGAGGATGATGATGAATTGCTTTAGGTCATGTGTTTTTAAAGATTTGGACTTAAGTAAGGATCCGACCAAAAAATCGGTCTAAAGAATTAGCCTCATTAATCTAAGAACAAATTGATAGGGGTATTTTGGTCATTTCATGCTTGATTTTTTGTTATTTGAGTTAAAAACCGAGGGTATTTTGGAAAGTTTGAAAAAAAAAACCCTCAGTGGCTCCAATTTCCACCATAAGCATGATAAGCTCAATACAAATGAGCTTCGTTACAAGAAAGGCATGTGCCACTCCCCCCTTCAAATTATGTAATCTTACTACTATATAAAATCACGAACTCAAAAATTTTAATTGGGAAATTTCATAAATACCCTTAGTATTATAGTGTAATAAAATTTTAATCATTGTCTTCTTTCGTCATAAAACTTCTTTTATTAATTATGGAAAGATATTGTAAATCCATATAATTATAATACTTCCCAAAATTATTTGAAATTTTTTTATTTAATTAATTCGTTGGTGGCTACAAGGAAATACTTTTACAAAGTCACCAATTTATGAAACCAAAATTAAACTCAACGGAAAATTTTGTATTTTAAGTAGTTAATTGCTATAAGATTGTTCTATCTGAGAAATTGGCTACGTGCACTATCCGCAATTGGAAGCTAGGAAAATTGTTCGACATGGCTTCCATGTATTTAAAAAACAAAAAAAAATCAATGTGAATTAGATTGATAATTTATATAATAAGAAATAAATCGTCTTTCATTTATTTTTGTTTTGATTCTTCGACATGTTATTTTGATGTAAGAAAGCATGTAAAGTACCAAAAAAAAAGTTTGTATGTTTTATTATTATTATTATTATTATTATTATTATTATTATTATTATTATTATTATCATTATTATTATTATTATTATTATTATTATTATTATTATTTTGATAATTAAGACTATTAGGGATTGAACGCTAACCACTAGAACTAAGAGTCCACTCTACCACCAGGCTCTAATCGTTTTTCTTTTTCTTTTTTTTTTGTGTGTGTAAAGCCCTAATTAATTTTATGATTCATCATAAGTATTCGTCACAAATTGATTTTAATAATATTTTTAATTTTATTTTCTATTTATCAAATATTTTACTTAATAGATTTCAAAACAAAAATTACTTATTATTATTTATAACTTTGCTTTTCTTTTTTACAGTGCGGTTGAGGATTGTGAAGTCTAATATATCTCACATTGCAACAAATAAAACAACTAATTCATTATTGTGCAACAACAACACTTCAGAATGGGGTTAGGCCTTTCTTATCCTTTTGAAGATTTTTTTTTCTTTATATTACTTCTTATATCTTACTTTAATAATGGAATTCAAGGACCTCCCCACTGGATAAATAAAGTTATACTATATTTTATATTTTCCAAGTATGAATAATAATACTATTAATAAGAAGGCTTAATGAAAAAATTGACCACTAAACTTTCTGCTAGAGCTGTTCAAGGGCCGGGCTACCCGTCCAAGCCCGTAAGCCCGCCCGATATTTTAAAGGGCTTGGACAAAAATATCAAGTCCGTTTATTAAATGGGCCGGGCTTGGGTATGAGAGCAAAAGCCCAAGCCCGGCCCGGGCCGGCCCGATTAAGAAAATATATTTGTTTTTATTTTTTATTTGTTGATATATAATATATATTAAATATACTTTATACGTACACCGTATGTTAAATAAGAAAAAGATGAATAATATATATAGAAAATCTTATTCTCAATGAGAATAGTATCTTATAGGTAGTATATATCATATTTTATATTTACAATTATATTTATATAATTAATATAATTTAATTTAATTCTTAAAATAATTATTAAAAAAACATTAAACGGGCTTTTGGATGGGTCTTGGTCTAAATATTTGATAAATGGGCCGGGCTTGGACAAAAGTTTGAGGCCCGTTTTATAAATGGGCCGGACTTGGGCAACACTAATGGCCATAATCTCAAGGCTAGGCCCGGCCCGGCCCATGAACAGGTCTACTTTCTGCCAATGGTCAAAGAAGCGCATGAACTTCAATTTTGGTCAAACAAGCCCCCGAACTAGCAATTTTGACTAGATCAACCTTTTTCAGACAGTTCCTTAATGGCATCATCAAATAGTGTCACGTCATCGCGACGTAAGAAAAAGGAAAATTTTCAGAAAAATATTTCAAAAATTTTAGAAATAAAAATACTTAATTTTACCTTAAATCCCCCAAACCATATTTTTGAAAACTTTTGATTTTTTGCCAGAAAACTTTCCTTTGCTGACGTGGAGCCATTAAGGAACCATTTGAAATAGGGTAACTTTGGCCAAAATTAGTAGTTCATGGGTTTATTTAGCCAAAATCGAAGTTCATCAGCTTAATTGACCGTTAACGGAAAGTTCAGAGGCCAATTTTTTCCATTAAGCCTTAATTAGAAGTATGCAAACTAAGGAAACAAAGTAGGAAAGTCCGCCAGAAGATGATCTAATGCACATATTTAATGAAGAAGATATAATGACGCAATTGACACAACATAGAAATCAATATGACAATCAAACCAAATTAAATTACATAGAAAGGTTATCAAAATTTCATAGTATGGTGACCAAAATTTCATATGAAGATTATCAAAACTTCATAGTGTAATTATCAAAACTTCATACAAATGTTACCAAATTTTCATAAAAAGATTATTAAAATTTCGTAGGGAGGTTAATAAAATTTTATACGAAAGTTATCGAAATTTTATAGCTTGGTTATCAAAATTTCATAAGAAGGTTAACCGAATTTCATAGGGAGGGAATTTATCAAATTTTATACTTATCAAAATTTCCCAGGGACGTTTACAAAATTTCATAAGGAGGTTATGAAAATTTTATGTAGAGGTTATCAAAATTATATAGAGAAGATATCACAGTTTCATTCTCATAGGGAGGTTATCAAATTTTCATGGTGTGGTTATTAAAATTTTCATAGTGCGGTTACCAACTATATAGTGTGATTATCAAAATTGTATAGGGAGATTATCAAAATTCCACATTAAGGTTATCACAATTTCATAGTGTGGTTATCAAATTTTCATAGGGAGGTTATTGAAATTTCATAATGAGGTTATCAAATTTTCATAGTGTGGTTATCAATATTTCTACGTTGGAGCATGAAAACAACTACCAGAGTGACATAGAAATATATTGAAAAACTAGGACAAATTTGGTTTCCCTTCATTACATTTGAATAGAGAGTTTACTGGAAAATGGACTCGCAAAATAAAGTTTTCTAAGAAGTTTAAAACATCAACTTCTTGATTTGGAACGTTTGTGCGCAAAACGTTGTTCTCGGAAAAATGTTCATTCCAAATATATTATTTGCAAAACCAACGCTTAAATGTTGTGTTTCAGGGTGAGTAAGATCATTGAAAAGTGGGCTTGCCAAAGAAAACTTATTTCAAAACCTAAAACTTGATCTTCATGATTTTACACGTTTGTGCGCAGAACATTGTTCTTGAGATAATGATCACTCTGAATGCGTTATTTGTGTAACCAACACTCAGATGTCGTATTTCGGAGTTAGTAGAGATTATTTGAAAGTGGTTTGCCAAACAAAACTTTCTTCAAAACCTAAAACATCAACTTCACAATTTTGTGCATTTATGCACGAAACATTATTTAATTATTTGAAAATGATCAAAAAGTTCTTTTTTTTTTGAAACCATCGCTCTAATGTCATATGTCGCAGTCAATAGAGCTTATTGGAAAATTGGCTCGCCAAACCAAACTTTTTTTGAAGCCTAAATCCTCAACTTCATGGTTCTGCGAACAAATACAACTCTCAAATGTCGTGTCTCGAATTGAGTAGAGTTTATTGGAAACTAGACTCACCAAATAAAGTTTTTTTTAAGCAGACAAAAAATCAACTTCACGATTTTCTGCGTTTCCGCACAAAACATTGTTATTGAGAAAACGCTCATTCCAAATGCGTTTTTTTTTGTGAAACCAACGCTCAAATGTCATGTCTCGAAATTATTTGACAAATGATATAACGAATAGTTTTAAGTTTGTTGATGCATATATAACTTTTTTCATAACCGTTATAACTTTTTCAATAACTAAGTATTGTAAATTTGATAACCATATTTATTGATTAAATTGTTACCAAAATTACTTATCATATTAGATTTTGATGTTATTGGATTTGTTGTTGTAAAGTATTTTTCATGATTACGTAGCATTTTTAGTAATTGTGTATTATAAATTTGATAGGATCCATTGTTGATGAAATTGTTAACTAATGAAAAAGTAATGAATTTGTTGGTTCACGTATAGTTTTTTTACTCACTCCGTCCCAAATTATCTGACTAATTTGGGTCAAACTAATCCTACCTTTGACCTTTAATTACAAAAAATATATATACAATCAAATTTTCAAAAAATATGTTTTGAAAAACTTAAGACTTAACTTAATCGAAACATAATTTTTTAAAATTTAATTTTATATAATTTTTTTAATAATTATGGGTCAAAGTTAGGAATACTTTGACCCAAAAGAGTCACATAATTTGGGACAGAGGGAGTAATACATAACTTTTAGATAACTAATTACTGTAAATTTGATAACTTCTATTATTGATAAAATGGCTAACAAAATTTATTTATAACGAAAAAATTGATGAGCTTATTCCCAATAACTTTTAGGGATTTGGACAAATTTAATCATTTTAAACTTAGCATAAACATTATACTCACTCTGTCCCCTTTTAGATTTCCTTTTTAACTATATCACAAACATCAAGAAAAATAGTTATTTTTCTAACTTTTTAACAAATTTAAACTTTCTTTCCGTTTCTACCCTTCTTTTCCCTCATGTTTTAAATATAGTGGTTGAGATCATAGTTATTAAACCCGGACCGGCCCGACGGTCCGACCGTTCAACCCGGCGACCCGGGACCTAGGCCGATCCGGTTTCATCTTTGAACCGTTCAAGACATCAACCCATTTCAAACCGTTGAAAACCGTTCTGAACCGTTAAAATCCACTGACCCGGACGGGTCTTGATGAACCGGGCGGGTTAGATTCCAAGTCCTGAAATTAGCCACAACTCCCTCTCCGATCATATCAAACAGCAACGTTTAGAGGAATCAAGCCATAACCATTCTAAAAAATGAAATTTCTCTAAAAGATGAAAGGATTTGGTGAGATTTTTTAACCTTAAGGGACAAAGGTTGATTCTAAAAAGAAAAAAAAAATTAAAGGGAGATATCTCTGTGCGAAAGCCGCCTGATAGCAGAGGAAGGAAGGAAGGAAGTTATTCTGTACCCTCGTTTTCTATTTTTTCCAAACTTAAAAAAGTTTAAAAGTTTTACTTCTATCCACCTACTAGGCTACTACCCTATCTTGTATTTACTTTTGATTTTTCTTCCTAACCGATAATGTTACTTGATAATCATTATTATTTACTCCTTATTACCATATAATAATATATATAATATGTATATCTAATTTTATTTATTCAATTAATTTTTTATTTAACATATTAAGTATTTGAAATTTTTAATTCTATTGTAAATTGTCTTATTTATTAAACTAAAGAAAAGAATGGTAAATACTAAAATATATTTTTATTTGGCTTATAAAATTATAAAAATATTTTTAAAATATTATTTATTAACTCGCATCGACCCGATTGACCCGACGGTTGAACCGTCTGACCCGTGACCCGAAGCCTCGACCGGGTCACTCTCCGGGCCGGATTTAATAACTATGGTTGAGATAGTGGTCAATTAGGTGAATTAAATAGGGTCATATAAGTAAAATTGAGCATAATTAGTTGAAGGTGGACATCTAATTAGGGACAATGAAACTTTATAGAATTGGACATCTAAAAGTGCACAGAGGGAGTATTACACAACATGTAACTTAAAATCATTTCCACCAAACTTCAATTTCACGTGTGAAACACGTGACAAAGTACTAGTATATATTAAGTAGACCGTCTATTTCCGTTAACCAAAACAACTAATTCTTTGGAAGCATATACCTTAAACATTAAATTTAGATTTCGAGTCCTACATGAAAGTTGTAAATCATGGAACAACCTTTCAAGAGACACTTGAATCATCGCAATCAGACATTTGAAGCAAAAGTTATATAATTAAGTGGATCGTCTATTCTCATTAACCGAAATAACAAAATTTTCGGAAGCATTTTTGATACTTGAAACATTAAATTTAGTTTTCGAGTCCTTCATGAAAGTTGTAGATCATGGAACAATCTTTTAATAAACACTTAAATCATCTTAATCGGATAACCGGAGAGAAAATTATATAATATTAAATTGACTGTTTAGCCAAATCACTTATAAATATTGTTATATTATATTAAATTATTAGAAAGTCAAAAATGCACTTAGAAGTTTATGAAGAATAACGAAAAAACCAATATTGAGATGACGAAAAAATAAAGCTAAATAGTAATCAAATTAATAAGGTTAAATCTTTTGACTGGTTTTTAAGTACTTTTACTTCCTATAATTATTGTTTTTTATTTTTATAATGAATCATTTTATTATTTTCTTAGAATTTAATTTCTTACAAATTTTCAAAGCTTTATTGATGAGACCGGGAATAATTTTATTGTACACATGCATGCTCACACACATATTAGTCATGTAATTTTTTTTTTATATGAAATCTTAAATCTTAGGCAACTTTATTCTTAAATCATTTCAGACTGTGATTTGTTTTTTGGTATTAATTCTATCAAATTAATCCCACTTTCATACTTTTTTTAGGTGGCATCCCGTATCCCACTTTCTTTTAGTTTGCAGTATTTTTGACTCTTTATGGTAATCTAAGAATAAAATGCTATAATTTTCATTTTTTTTTCTCAAGTTATTGATTGGGAGTTTATATTCCAAACGTGTTAAATTCCCCGGTGAACATTACAATTACCCTTCTGCTCCTTTTCATGAAAAGCTGTTTGTTTCAAATCAATTTGTGATTGATGAACATATAATAGTCAGAACATGTTGCTTTAATTTTTCTTGCTTCTTTCACTATCTCATTGTCCAATTAATATATGCCTAGAATTGAAAAAACAGAGTCCATCAAAGTGTATGTAATACTCAACGATATTACGATGAATTGATTAAATGAAAAATCTATATTTTTAAGATGCTAGTTGATTATGCTTGTGATCAACATGATAAATTATTTTCGGTTACCTACTGAACTGCAACATGACTTCTTGATGACATAGGTGCTGCCATTGTGGAGGCAGGCAATTTGAGAAACAGCCTTAAAGTTGCTAAACCAGTTATTGATTGTAAATACATGAGAAATGAAATTGAGAAGTTGCCCCAACTACCATGAAATGGAACTAAGGAAATAAATTTTCAAGCGGACTTTGAATGGGGAAATGAGAGTGATGGCTAAAAAAGGGACAAAAATCTAAGAAATGGAGGCTAAAATTTATTTTCAATTTGATTCAATCTAAATTTTCATGCGTGTGTTTTTCTTCCATCTAAATTTTCATGCGTTTTTCTTCCTTTACTTGCCAAGTGATTTATCAAGAAAAATTGAAAAATATCACGTTTTTTTTTCTTTGGTGCACTGATAAAGAGAAAAATAGAATGAAAAGAAATGCCGTTAACCACACTTGCTTTTCTTGCAATGAAAAACATGACAGCAAAATCTACCAGAAATGAACAAAAAGACATAAGACTAGGGTTCTAACTTCTAACCTGTAAATGTCCAAAAAGGAAAGATCCCAATGTTTGGGGAGGCACGTGCTATACCGGTAGATATAAATAGTATAAATATAAAATATACATACTATAAACAAGTGGATCGGTCCACGCTGGCGCGTCGGGCGTTTAGTAATTTACTTCTTTAAATATTTTTCTAACATTTTTCTATTCGAATTAAATTGTTTGATACGTAGGAAATTTTGAAAGTACTATGATTTTAAATGTGTTGCATCTTTAAAAGGCTATACTATTAACATTGAGCATATGCCCTAAAGTTAGTAATAAATTAAAAATATTAGTTTGTACATGAACAGGTGCAATAGTTTCAAATTTGTTTCCTCCTCTAAAGTGTATGGCACTTAAACAAAAAAAAGTTTACTCTCTTCTTCATATGGAAATGAAAGACTTGAAGAGAGGTTACAATTCTAGATAATTAAGGGGGATAAGATTTATTATAACATTTATGTGAAAAAAAGGATATTACAAAAAAGGGCTAAAGGGCAAGAATTGGCTAGAAACTAACATAGGGTCTTTTTAGTAATTTGGCAAGTGAAAAAAGACAGAAAAGGACAAAAAAAGTTCAAATGGAGCTTCCTCATCAATCCTCAAAAGGGGCCTTTGGTAAATTTCCTGAGTCTTTCAAATACTATTTAGTATATTAGTATATATAAGACAAGCTTCTAACTAAGACAAGGTTCTTCATTCATCAGCCAAACTAATTCATCATAGTTTTTTTTTTTTTTCGCTACTTAAGAACAATGAAAAGTAAAGCAACAACTAATTCATCATAGTATAAATATAAATAAACAATCAAATTGGTATTTTCCATAACAGCTAAAACCTTTGCCTTTGGAACCTGAAAGATTTGGTTTAATGATAAATTAATGGAACCTAAATACTAAAAGCATTTGGCAACTGTCCACATGAATAACATAGATACACACATGAAGTACAAAAATATCCAAACCAAAACAAGAAATTTAAAACTGCAACACTAAGTTTTTGTTTATACCTCAATTTACAATTGAGGGTAAATTGGTCTTATCATAATCATAATCAAGATATGTGGTTAGGATTTAATCAAAATTCCTAAAGAAACTAGGTTTCTGCACCACCCTAGTTCAAACTGAATTAGGAAAGTCTTGTAAATTAATTGCAAGGGCTGAAATTAATTAATTACTAATTAAAATAATATTATTAAAATTCTTATGTGTGCCGCCCCTACCCAGGTGAGTGGCAGAGAGAATCAAATCGGAATCAGTTTCCTTTGATATTGCTGCCTGCTAGGGAGGCAAACAGATAAAAAGGAAAATTGCTTGTCATCTGCCCATGAGATGAAAAATACCTCATGGACATACATAGCAAGGCCCAAGTTGTCTCCCATACAAAGGAGAGGCCGCCCTCTGCCCTATAGAGAAATATTTTTCTCTTCTTGCAGGAAGGAGGCAGATAGCTAAAGTTTGTCAGCAAGAGAAACATCTGTGTACGTGAGACAGGCATGAGATTTTCAACCTCACACCTCCTCCATATAGTCGACCAACCATAGTGGAGAAATCGCCTAACCTTGTTCTCCTCCCGGGGAGACGAAATTGCAACTTGTATTTTGTTCAATTAAGGATAAAATAGTAAAATTGATCAATTGAAGAGGCTAGAAGCTGCGATTTCTTCCAAGGAGCATACCATGATGATCCTTGAGCTATGTAGATCATCTTGGTAAAATTTCACCTCATTCTGACATCGGAGTAAAAACTTATGCCCGGTTTTCAGTTAAGGACATTTTCGGGAGTGAAACCAAATTCACCATGATAGAGAGCTCGAATTAACTTGGGATTTTTTCCATGATCTTATGGAAATATTCTAAGCCTACTGGTGAAATTTTGGTTAAATCCGAGATTGTTTGCGACTTTTGCATTCTTTTCAATTAAGGACATATGGCTTTCTCACCCCGGTTTAAGCCATTTTCTTAATTAATTATTATTTTCATGATTTAAAGAGCTAAATATGGCTAAGTATGAGTAATTTCGTGGCTTTGATGATCAAAGTTCAAATCATGATGTCAATTGGCCACTACTTAGTCAAATTAGCTAAATTCAGCACAAAAGAAGCAACGAATGCTCGCTGCACTGTGATAGGCAGAAGGAAGAATTGTCATCAACCACCCAGGAGGTAGATTTTCGTCTCCTATCCCAGCAGAATGGCGCCCCTATACATATCTTGTCCTCTCCCCAGCAGTTGGATGCAATCAGAAGAAGAAGGAAGCTTCACTGCACCTTCCTGGAAGCTGTCATCTGCATAGGAGGAGGATTTTGCCTTTCTCAGCAAGGCAAGCCCATTAAATGCTCAAGCCCATACCGTCCCCTATATAAAGGGAGGCCATTCTCAGGTTTCAGGCAGATTCCGCATCTCAGACATTTCTCTCGAGAAATCAAAAACCAGCTCCAGCAGCTACAAACTTGCTCCGCGCAAAAAACCAAGCTCCATGCTTATTTTCTCTCTGGCTCTGCGCCATTTTCACTCTTGTTCATCACGAGTTCTTCACTCGTTCATCAAATTTTTCTTGTTTCAATCTTGTCTCAGGACAAACAAACACTCTTTTAGTGTTTTTCTCTTGTTTCAATCTTGTCTCCGGATATACAAACATTGTACACGTGTTCTTCATTCAGAAATAACAGATCAGTTTGTTATTTTCTTTTCAATTTCAATTACAATCAAAGCAGATCTCTCAGATCTGATCCAGTTAGAGGAAGGCCCAGTTATGAGAAACAGTTCGTGTGGATCCAATGATTTAGATGCTCCGGTGTGACTTTGATCCAGTCCCCACAATCGTTCTGATCTTTTAATCCGCTGCTCCGTGCACCAGATCTAGTTTTTACAACCTCTTTGTCAATTTCAGCAAATTGACTGGCACGCCATTACACTGTCATAAAGAATTCTCCGCGAAAACTCTAGCAAGAGATTTTTGGCGCAACAGTTTTATTTACAAATTCTTCAAATCTTTAATGCATATATTCTTGGTCCCCAACAAAAATTGATACAACTGTACAAAAAACTAACTTTGACCTGACCTGCACTTCCACTCTGACTGAATTAGGTAAAAGATTATGTTACTTTATCTGCTATTCTCTTTCAAACTAATAACCAAAAGAATGGTGGTAAAAAAAAATCTACTAGTTAAATACATTAGGTTTTAGTACCAGCACAGCAGTAGCATGTTTCAAAGTGTCAAACTTAAAATTCAGTCTTTACTACATTCATAACTTAATTTTTGTGGCTTGACAATGGGTTCTGCTGTTGGATAGTATCAGCCACTATTGCTGGTGAGTATCAGCCATTGTTGCTGGGTCTGGACTCACATGCTCGGATACCTGATTTGTCATCGGTTGCAATCGAAGGGTTCTTGGAACATAGGCCAATAGCACTAAGATGGTGGCCAAGGCTTGTCAAAGCCTCTTAACGTTTCCAATTTCTCTACAAAGTCACAAAGGCAATCTGAATGTTATGAATGTCTTGCTATAATTGAATACCCAACCTGTGGTTTTATCAAAAAGAAACTGTTAAAAGTTAGACTAACCGTATGGTAGCATTCGTCGTCGGATGAAACCCTTTGTTAAACATTTGCTTTAGCCATCTACCAGCCTCCTCTTTCCTCCCACTTCTGAGGAGACCACGTACTACAATGTCATAAGTCCATCTATTTGGTTCATGGCCTCTTCGGCATATCAAGTCATACAACTCAAAAGCATGGTCCACTCTGCTTTCGCATAGTTACCTCAATAGTAAATTGTATGTGTAGATGTCAAGCGGGAAACACTCTTCAATCAGTTCTTCTAAGCTCTCAATGTCTAGGCTCACATGAATACAACCAGAACATGCTCCAATGAGTTGGCCAAGCAATGCAAAATCCGATGTCTCATCTTGCACATCTCTCAATTGAATCCAAGTGTCATAGAGGCCTTTATTCCTAAGAGAATGGTATAAAAGGACATTACCAATAAAAGATGTAACTTTACCCCTGGTTTTCTCCAACTCATTTATAATATGTACAACCAAAACATAGTTTTTCTTTGAGCACAGCAACTGTATAAGATACTCATAACATTGCACAGTTGGCTCTACATTGTTAATCTTCATTTCCCTCAGGACTTCCAATGCCAACTCTTCCTTCTTCACTCTGCAAAGACCAACTACCATGGAATTATATAGTTTTCTACTTATTGTTCCTCTTCTCCGGCGTACATCATTAAAGAAGTTTAAAGCATCAGAAATTCTGTTATTCTTAAGGTAACTATGCATGTCGGATGTCACGGTTGGCTCCATGCCGCTTCTCTTCATCATCCCAAATATCCGTCTTGCTAGTTCAGGCTTTTTGGCATAACCAGCTGCCATAATGAAGAAATCATAAATTTGAGAGTTGGGTTCAAAACAAGACAGATGCATCTCCAGCAGTTTGAACGATTGGTTTTCCTGATTTTGCATATCAAGCAGGCAACATATAACAGTTCTAAACAATTTTGTACTAGGTTTATGACCATTCTCCAGCATTTCAAGAAATAGTCTCCCAACAATATTTCCCCTATATGACTCGACAAAACCCTGAATCAAATTGAAGTAAGAATTCCTTCCCACACACTTGTTTAATCTACTCACTTCGCCATGTACTAAATATCCCTATTCTACCCTATTTGAATTACACAGAGCCGCAATAAACTTACTGTATACAGAATTGCTGGGCAAAAAATTTCGCTCCAAGGGAATAACGACCAGCTTTTTCATCTTGTCAAGCTTCCCCTCTGTGCACAAGGCATCCGCAAGGATATTGGAGGTCTTTTTACCAGGGAAATAACCTTCATCCATTGAATTTCTTAACACACTGTAAGCTTCATCAACACCCCCCTTCCCACACAAGGTATTGATCAAATAGTTATAAGCCATGCTACTGAAAGATAGTCCCAATTCTGACCTGGAGTTACACAACTGAATGGCAACATCCACCATCCCAGACTTACAAAAGAAAGTTAAAATCGCATTCATGGTGACTTTATCAGGTGAAATCCCATTTTCCCCCATTTCAATTAACATATCCAAAACCTCATTGAGGCGATTCCTCCTTAGTAGTCTTAAATGCAAAAAATTGTACCTAAATACATCGGGAACATATCCATCTAATAATTTCTTGCTCTTGAGAAACTCCAAAGCCCTGGTCAACTTGCCATCTTGGCCAAGATATCTAAGCCAGATCCCATAAGCATGCTCCATTGGCACATTAAGCTCCCTAAACTCCTCCAACAAGGTGGCCGCATCATGTAACCTTTTACTCCTGCAAAGTGCATCCACAACAAAACTAAAAGCATAACCAACAGCACGGTTCCTGCCCTCCACAAAGCGGCGCAAGTAGGCATTGGCCTCATCCAACTTCTTCTGTTTGCACAAGGACTTGACCATAATGGTATGGGTAATGGCACTCTGGAAACCCCTCATAGAAATTTGGCGAGCAATCATGTCAACGACGTTAAAGCAACTGTCCTCTACAAGAGCATTCAAAAGCACGTGATAGGAGAATTCATCCAAGTCAAGACCCTGGAAACGCATTCTGCCGAGCAGGTGGAGTGCCCTCTCAGGGTGGCCAGCCATAGCAAACCAATGACCAAAGTGTTGTGGATACTGATCTTGTGATAGTTATACCTACACCCTATACAATCCTCCAAGAAGTCAAGCATCAAAGAAACGAACTTGGCTTTGGAAAGAATCTTGAAGATGGCATGGAAGGTGACTCAGTGTGGTGGAACCCTAGCTGGCGACCAGCCCAGTCAAAGAAGCGCAAGCAGGAAAGAACATCTTTAGAGGAGGAGCCATAAGAGAGTACCTGGAGCACAAATGACTCGGCTAGCCGGAGGTTGAGGTGAGACAAAGCAAGGTCGGTGGTGCGTTGGGAGGGGGAGTCATGGATGGGTGAATGGTCTTGAGAGCTTAGGATGGTGAAGATGCGGTCGAACAGAGCGTTGTTACGGGACTTGAACCAGTCCTTGAAGGAGGCAACGACGTCCTTAGCGTTAATGTTGAAGCGCTGCCCGGGTGATGGTTCAGAATTTGACGAGGAATGGGTGGGAGAAGGAGATTGGGAGAGGATTAAGCAAGAGTATGAGTATGAGTAGGAATCAAAACTTCAATTTCGGGCTTTCAAGAGGATGACATTTGGATTGGTTTTTGTTGCATTTTTGACTGAATTCATAAGCATCATTATTATTATCTTCTCTTTGATTTGATCTGAGAGGAATTGGTGAGCAAAAATTACCTCCTAAACCAAAACAAAATTATTTCTTAGATTACTGTTGAGGGCAAAATACTCAACAAGGACAGTCAGTGGAGACCGTCGTCCTGAGTCTCTGAGACCTTGAACTTGATGACCTGTACAGGGTAGAAAGCCTCCGAATGCGGGGATGGAATCCCGCGTTAGCACTCTGACGGTCAAGTCAGTGTCGAATCCTTGAGTTAATGGAGAGGATTCTTAGAGTTCAAAGTCTAGAGTTTTTGAAATAGATGCAATAAATGAGGGGTTACCCTTTATATAGGCACTGGGGTGCCAGATGGTATATGGTACGGACATTGTACGGATGAGTGCATCTTACCCGGGTCGAATCCGGGTTGTGGGTTATCCTGTCGGGTGCTGATAAGGCTGACGTTCGTCAGGTTGTCTAGGCAAGTGTTGTACGGATGGTACTAACAATTGCCCCCCAGGCATGAGGGGGGTCATACAGTGGCCGCTCGAACGGCTAGAGCCTACTTAGGGTGGTGTCGGGCCGGGCATTGTTGCATTCTTGTGGACATTCGTGTAAGTCATGGGAATGTGGTTGTGCTCGGTCGCTCGTCAGGGAACGTTCGTCCGCGTCTTTCTTTTGGCCGATTCATGTGGGAATCTGTCGGTTTTTGGGTTGTTATTTCAGTTTTGGAGAACTTTGGAATTCTTGTCATCTTTTGAATTGAATTCTTGGTCGATGGTTTTTTTTTGAAATTTTAAATTTTGAATTTCGAAATTCAAAATTCAAATTTCAAAATTGGCGGTCAGACGATTACATTTATGGCTTGACCAACCATGTCTTGCCACGTGTCACTGACGGTTCATTTCGGTTTCCGTCCGTTGCTCTCCCCAGGTTGTACTTTCGTTTCCTATAAATAGTGCCTCTCCCTTCTATTTGTCATTTTCCTAGAAACTTCCCAGTTCATTGCCTGACGTTCGTCTAACATCCTTCTTTCCTTCTCCCCTCAAATCCAGTGGAAGATGTCACGACCCGACCCAAAAGTCGAGCACGGACAAACGTCGTGTCACCTCGAAACACGTGCCGGCCGATCACGCATTCCAAAGCAACACGAAGCGTCAACATCAGATCAAAAATTAAGAAAACATGAACTAAGTATAAAATTAAAATACTGAACTTTTCAAATCAAAGCTAAAGCGGAATCGTAAAAAAAAAATGAAATAATATAAGTTTTCTAATAAATCAAAAACCAATCAAATCCAAATGTTTAATTAGTAATCAAGAAATAAGGCACGAGGAAACAATGAACGGAGACAATGCCAGTGGGACCCGTCATGTAGTGAGAAGTACCTCTAAGAGCAGTGATAACAGCCTACGCCACCGACTCGAACGCCAAGGGGATGCTGAATCCTAACTACCCTGAAACCACAACAAGAATTCGAGGGGTCAGTACACAATTGTACCCAGTGAGTGAGCCTCCCTCAAAAGAGAACCTGAGAGGGTGAGGTGCACTCACAACCAAAACAGTTAGGAAACCAACAATTATCAAAACAATATCATCTATCAAACGATTATACAAAATCATTCATCATTTGATAAAACCTGGGCTGCAAAATAAAACATATCCGAAGTGACCTTGGCCCGAGTCAACCTCCGGAACCGTCAGGGGCATTTTCGTCATAATCAAATAATACTAGTAAAAATTACGATTTTCTTATTTTCCCAAACAAGCCCGTCCCCCTGACGTTGGCCTGGGTCCGGCACTGCATGGTGGCCGCAGCACACCCAGTTTAGCTCCCCCATGCACACGCCGAACCGGCACATATATATGGCGTGTCGGGCCTGGAGCGACGAACCATGTGGATCCAAATCAATCCATGGTCCGCCAAAAGAGTCCAACTACTAGCTAGTATACCACCAGATCAAGCCATACGTACTCCCTGGACTGCGTCCAGTCCACGAGCCCCCATATGCTTTCTAACCATGTCGAAATCAAACCCAAAAGTCATTCATGCACCCAAAACAATTTATTAAAACCATTTATAAAACATATTAATAAAACAGTAATAAAACAGTTCCTCAACGGATTCTCCGTTGAGGACAACCCACTCACAGTTCAAGGGACTCGTACACCCCAAAGTCAATCCACTGTGAGCCTAGCCAATGTCTCGATCAGCGCCTCAGCCGTCTGATTGAGAAACACGTCCAACACAAGGAAATCATTAAAGCCAAAATCATCTATCATAGTAAAACCAAGATAGTAAACCAAATCAATCAAATAAGATAGAATAAATAACAAGAAGCACATAACCCAGACCCCAAGAACTCACTTAAACGATCTTAGCATATCTACAGAAGTCTTTCAGGGTTGTAAGACGAGTTTCGGATTCTGAATCCGCTTTCCAGAGTTCATTTTAATCATTTCTAGCCTTTAAGGGCAAAACGGTAATTCTCACTAACAGGGGCAAATACGTAATTTTAATATCTTAAGGCCGATACGGTAATCCTTTAATCTTATATGTTCAATTATCATGTTCAGATAAGTCAAATCCTTTTCTAAGGGCAAAGTTGTAATTATCCGCCTCCGAGGGTAAAATGGTCATTTCAATATTATTTGTTTCACAACGTATATATGAATTCATTGATGTGAGCAATATAGTCGAATTCTCACAATTCCACCCTTAAGGGTAATTTCGTAAATTTGATGACTAATGGGCATAACCGTAATTTCATTGGTCAAGGGTAACAGGGTTATTTTACCAAAAGGGTCACTACGGTAGCTTTCCAATTCTGAATATGCGATCTTAAAGTTTAATTACATGTATCGCTCTCTTAGGGGCAAGATGGTAAATTTGCCTATTAAGGGTATTATGGTAATTTTACTTTCTTAGAGTACGGTGACATTCCTTACTTGTCATAGTTGTTGACCCTAGTCGATCGGATTCGAAATCGCACCTCGATGGAACAGATTAGTACACTTTTACTAACTAGGGGTAGTATGGTAATTTACGCACTCAAGGGTAAAACGGGAATTTGTGCTCGTATGAACATTACGAAATAATACGATAATTGTTTAGATTTAATAACGGAACTCATATTGTCAAAATCGTTAAATTCATTTTCAAAGGTTAGTTTTGTAATTTAAAAACTCAAGGGTAATTTAGTAATTTTACCCGTCCAAGTGTAAAATTGTAACTACACTTATTAATTTATTGGACCCAATTCTTTATTCAAAAATTTCGTATTATTTTCTTTTTTTATTTTTTTTTTATTTTTTTCTTTCTTTTATTTCACATTGGGCTTGGGCTAGGTCCATTTTTTTTTTTAAATTTCTGCTTGGGTCAAGGCCCAACCGTTGGGCCTTGCAGCTGCCATGCTGCACTGGGCCGCGCACAGGCCCAAGAGGCTAGCAGCGCAGGCCCAGGCGGCTAGCAGCTCAGGCCCAAGCAGCCTGGGATATGCCCAACGCCAGGCCTTGCCTAGCAGGCCCGTGTGGCCTGCTGGGCATGGCCAGCAGCTTGGGACAGCCGGCCAAGACACTGGAATCTGGACAGATTCCGGTGAGCCCTTTTTAAAAAAAAAAAAAAAAAACACACCCAAACAACTTTAATAACAAACCCAAACTATAAATCATAAATTTCCATCCATTCATAACATTTCAAGCATCAATTCATCAACACCCAATTCTAAAATGAATTTAAACCACCAAATTCAAAATAACTTACCCAAAATATATCAATTCCAAGCTTCTCCCTTGCACCCCCATGCTTTAAATTCAATTCTTCCATAATTTAATTATCATCATCTCCAACAACAATATTTCTAGATTCCATTTACAAGAATCAAATTAGTATCTCTCACTTCACCATAAACCAAACTTAAGGAAATAGAAAGCTACTCACTAACTTACCCAAATCACATAATTTCATCCCTTCCCGTAGCTCCTCTTTCCATCCTTGTAAATGAACTTTTGCTTCACTTCTTCTCAATTTCTTGGTGTCAATTGGCTTAGCAAAATGAAGGCTTGGATTGGGTAAGATTGCATGTTGAATTGGATAAGGATTTGAGACATGAGATTTAGAGTGAGAGAGAGAGAGAGAGAGTTTGGGTTAGATAGCTATAGAGAGAGGAGAAATGTTATGCTAGACGGAGAAGGAGTGAAAAAGAGAATTTGGCTCTTTTATTCTTTATGGGAAAAATTATACTTTTTGGCCACATAGTTTTCGTTTCCTTCAATTTGGGCCAAACTTCTAAAATTCAAATTCCACCACACTAATTTTAATTTTTAATTTAATTTGTTTATAAGATTATAAATTAAACCAATATTAATTTAGGTTTCATAATTCTTCCCACCTTAAAGGAAATTTCGTCCGCGAAATTTGGACATCAATTTTACTTAATCCTTAAACTTCATTTCGAGTTATCAAATTTATCAATCTTTGTTGTTCTTAGAATCTCAACTTCTTAACCAACTCAATCAATGCCATTAGGAGATGGTAGGTAAGAACTTAAATACCAAATACGTTTAAACTCCAACGACATGCTCGGACGATGTGTTACCAAGCTTCTACTTGCACCATCTTTGTAAAACCAGTATCAACATAAAACTTTATTTACCATATCTACATTTTTACTATCTTATGACCATTACTTCCTTGATAACATAAAGTTTCCTAACTTCTTTGATTAAATCCTCCTCAAACTTAACCAAAAATATAATTCTTGATATTCTTGTTTACAAATCATCCATTAAGCTTCTTTAGCATCACGAGCCAACTGCCAACTCTTAACAATATGCTTATATCTTCTACTTCACTACCAATTCCAACGTTTCCAAGTCTCTAATTCCAAAGATCCTTATAGTTAGTAGAGATCCAAAATATTTCTTCCACAATGAAAGTAACTTCCAATCTTAATAATAATTACATCCAAAGTATACTTCAGTTTACAATTACAATACCCTATGTTTATTCAAACATCTACGTAAATATACAATCTCTTGCTATTCATATACCCTTCTACTCTCATCTCAAACTTCAACTCAATATCTTTTGTAATGTTTAGCCAAACCATTTTAAACGTCCAAGACTTGGATATCTACTTAAGATCAATATTTTCACCTCAAATAATACAACCTTACAAAAATTAATGCACAAATGAATGCTACAAATTAAATTTCAAATTCAATACTTCCAATGTCTAATTAAACCAACTAAACTCCCCAAGGTTCTTATTTTGATCAATTTAATCCTTCAAAATTCACTTTTATTCAATTATACCACAATTGGTCCTAAATCCACATCCGTTGACAAAAACGTAAACATTTGCAATATTTAATGATTAATACTCGAGCTTCCAAGATCTCTCCATACTCCACATATCCAACACGATATCACTTCTTCCAAATTACTCCTATCAATGATACCAAAATTAAAGAATCCCTGCTAGCTAACAAATTTCCACCAATCTTAGGAAAATTTACTAATTATTTCCCCAAGCATCCGAAAAATTATTATATCATACAACTTCAATTTAGTTAACTAAAATTCCTTGTCTAATGTGGATGCCTCAAAACAACTCAAGTTGAAGCTTAAACTTGAGTAGTTTTGCATGCATCAAAGCTCTTGCATGGTTAGGTAAGGCATTAAAGATGCTAATGTGACAAAATGGAAATCAGAGTTATATATAGAGGAAACATCCACAACTAACTCAAATGTTGTCCTTTGATAACCCAACAACTACCTTGATGATTCTAGTAATCCAATACTAAAGTACTTAGGTTAGATTGCCCGGTGTTATATTGTTGATTACCAATCTATCCTATCCTTAAGGATAGACAACAACATTCCGCAATGACCAATGTTTAGATTGGTGAATTGATAAAATTTGATTTGAAACAATACCGAAAAGTACTACTAGGGCAATCTCGGCAACTCCATGGCGAATACTTTTGAAATCCTTCTACTACCCAAAACATAACAATTATTTTCACCAAGGTTCGCTCCTTCTTTCACATGGACCTCCTAAGTCAAATCATCAAACTTGAGCACTTATTATTTCCTTAAAGCTTTGCTAGTGTCGCAAGCGATATACGAGATTGGGACTCCAATGCAATACGAAGTCACTGGTAGTATCTGCATCGAATGAAAAGCCGATATCGAGTCTTACAAGTTAGGATATGGCATACGTGGAAATGACACAGGTGGGAACGGCAAGTTTCGAGTATTTTCCTATAAACGATTGCGTAGAGGACAAATGGCCCAAAAATTCATACTCGTCAATTTGATCTCTTAACGAGGTCAAATCGTAACGAGGATGTCGTCGACAATGATTACGTTTTGGTGGCATGAATCTCTAAAAAGAGCAACGAGTTTAGACTTTTAGGCAACATAAATAGAAAAGACACGGAATTTGGGATTAAAAGCAAAATCATTTGAAAAGACACAATGTTAATATTAAAAACAAGGCAAACCAAACACTTTGATTTCAAAACAAAATGCAAACTTCAAAGGCAGACGAACACTTATGTGTCCGGAACTTATCCTAAACTCACTACAGGCCCACTGGACTTATAAAACAAGGATAAAAACCAAATGCTCTGATAGCCTAAATTAATATTGGTTTAATTTATAATCTTATAAACAAATTAAATTAAAAATTAAAAATTAGGCTTCACAGAAGACTTGGTAAGTTTCCAGTGGGGTTGCTTGAGTTTTATAGTTTGTACATGCTTCTTCTGTTCGTTCTTCCTGTTCACCTTCTCCGTTTGTGCAGGAATCCGTTCGGCTTCGTTGCGGATTGTTTTTCTTGCACTTTGGCAACCTTCTGTGACTATCCTTCACGTTCGTCACGGCTAACCTTGGGGGCCCTGGTCATCCAATCGATATCTTAGGTAGTGAATTGTCGAGTGGTTCAGGGTTGACTGAGACGACCGACGTTGAAGAGGTCCCTTTTCCTCCAGAACTTCTGTCTGAGTTCGGTGAGTTAACTGGGGGTTTTGATTTTTTGGATTAAGTATTTCTGTAAGTATGTCTGAGTCTGAGGAGGTATCCATTTCGTGATCGTCGGAGGGCACGGCTATTGGTGACGATTCGGATAGTTCTGTTGGTGCCGAGTCTAGGTCTGTCAGTACAGAGAGCGGTGACTTGGTTCCTGTGCGGGGGAACCTTCACCGTCAGTCGACTTTGCCTGCTCCGATTTCTAGTGTGGCCCCGGTTTCCTCCGTGGCGGTGGGTAGGATGGAGGTGTTTTCGAATGTTGGTGGAGTTTGCGCCGGGGGTTATGGGAGTTCCTGTTTTGGAGGGTCCTGCTGGTGCCGCGGGTAGTGCGACGGGCGCCATATTGCGCGGGGCTTTCGAACAAGCAGTGTCATCCGCTGCGACGAGCGTTGAGCCTGCTTTGAATGAGAAGAGAGTCGGTTCGGGTAGCCTGGCTAGCTCTGCGATCGTCGAAGAAGAAGATAATTTTGTGAGGTATAACGCAGATGCTGAAAGACATTTTCCGACTCCTGGAGAGTATTCGTCTATGTATATGCGAGGTCCGTCGGGGTTAGGAGCCAAAGCTTTGCGGAAAGCAGTCCTATCTGTTGCCTGTAGGTTCGGCCTAGGGCCTGAATCCGGGTTCAAGTTCTTCTTTCCTCGTGAGGAGGATATGATATTTCACATTCGTCGGAATTCGATGAGGGTTTTTCTGTATAAAGCAATATTCGAGGCTGGCTTCAGGCTCCCAGGTCATCCCTTCTACTGGAGATTTTAAAGTCATTTGGTTTGGGTGCCTCTCACATAACGCCGAATGGATGGGTGTTGATTGTCGGATACGTCATCATCTGTATATACAAAGGCTGGGAGCCGAGTGTGAATCTATTTCGCCATTGCTTTACACTCTCACATTCACGCGGGTGGTACAGTTTCAATAGGCGCCATACTGGGCGTGGTTCGTTCGTCCCGGGTCAGTCTAGTTGGCGCGATTGGAAGAAGTAGTTCTTTGGTGTTTAGCGCCCTGAAGGTCAGAGGTGGCCTATTTTGATGTGGTGGCGCAAGGTGAAAACCAATGTTATGAATGCGCAGCCGTTCGTCCTGACTCCCGAGGATGAGACTCAGATAGAATATTTCGATAGCCATCACCATGATTGGAGGGAGGTAGATCAGGCTTCGCGTTTGGTGCTGGCTGGTGTGAGTCCCCGTCCGTATAGCATATGATCAATGAGACCTGCGGACGTCCTGATAGATGAGTGCTCCCCGCTTGTAATGTATGAGAGGAGGGAAGAGAATGGAGCAGAGGTGGGGCGACCGATCATAGTGAATGCGAGGGGTATTCCTCCTTCCACCTACATCCCGCCTCCTAATCCGAACAGGCCCTTTGATATTGTTGAGTACGATCCATACACTTGGAATGGGACAGAATGGACACATCAAATTGCTCCACCTGTCGTTCGTCGTGGTGCAGGTAAAGACCTGATGACTCTGCGGGCTCTTGAAATGGCTCGTCTTCAACATCAAGCCGATCAATCCTCCTCAACCTCAGACTTGTCCGATGTTGTCTAACATACTTTGCTAATAGTATACTTAGTTGGTTCCTTGATTGAGTGTAGCTGACGATCGTCTTTTCGTGGAGTAATTAGTCCTTCAGACACGATGAATCCCAGAAGTTGGCGGAAGCCCAACGGAAGGCTGCGGAGCAGAGACAGAGGCTTACTTCCTCAGTCGGGACGCCTGTTCGTCCTTCTGGTGGTTCTGCGGCACCCACTGGTAGCCCCCATCTTCCACCCCGTTCGACTGTTGCTGCTCCCCGAGTCCCTTCAGCCATCGTCATTCCCAAGGGCTCCCGAGTGGGGCCATCCTCGACGCCTGCTGATGGTCCTTCCTTGTTTACCACTGGGATCTTCTCCAGTGGTGGGTTCGCCGAGTGGATGTTCAAGGATTGTGGTGGGTCCAGTCATGCCTTCCTGGACATGATGGCTAGGTTTTTTGCTAATGGGCTGTTGTTCGCCAATGTAGCAGACTACGTTTCTGTTAGGGATCTGGATCCCATGGAAAGAGTTGCTTTTCAGCTTGCTACAGCCATCCAGGTAACATATTATCCTTCAGTTATGATTGTCCTCAATTTTTCTTTGGTGTGTGTACGTCTCACATTACGTTTGTCTTACAGAATCTGTTTGTCGCTTAGGCCAATTTTGCTGCTTACGAGGAGAACCTCCGCTCCGTAGCGCCTACAGTTGCTCGTCTCACTGACGATCGCATGCCCAGCAACAACCCAGGCCAGCTCCAGACACTTACGAGGGAGAGCGATGATGCTCGCCGGATCATAACAGAGCTGGAACAGAAGCTGAAAGATGCCAAGAGCAAGAACAGGGAGATCGAAAGGACTCTTCGTCGGGAGAGGGACGATCACAGATCGGCGCTGCAGAGGAAGGAGGCAGAAGAAAAGTAGCTAAAGGTTTACTGCTCGGCCAATTTATCTCTTCCCTTTTCTTTTTTACGCTATCTGACGTTCGTATTACAACAGATCAAGATCGCTGAGCTGGAGCACGAGAATGCGGGGTGCTATGCTAGCATGGCTTACGAGAAATTCAAGGCTCGGGACTCTGCCTGCTTCATGATCAGCAAGTACAAAGGCTTCTCTGATTTTGATGGCATCACGTTCGATGTCGAGGAGGTCCCTGATGACTACCCACCCCCTGAGCCCGTTCCTCCTTTGGTGCTGCCCAAGTTCTGTGGCCCTAGCCAAGTGGCTCAGGAGACTGCCGCTGTTGAGGAAGAGGATGATGACGAGGACCATTTGCCTCTTGACGATCGTGTAGCAGCCAGGGACACCGACCGTCAATCCAGAGGTGGCGCCAGCAAGAGAAGAAGAGAGAAGTGAAAGGGCTTTCAGTCCGTCTGTGCCAATTGTGGCCTTCGTTTTAATGATTTGGAACAATATTTGTTAATATTTTTTATGCGCCGTATGTGGCGTTCGTCCTATGGGACTTAAAAGAAACTTGGTTGTGTAATATTTTTTATTTGTTTGTTTCCTTTTCTCTTTGTGTGATGGATTAATAAACTACCCTGGACTTGACATTCGAGGGGGCGTTTAGCTAATCTTATTACTCTTCGTGTGATTGGTGTTTGCTTGGATGTTCTACTTCACAAGGAGATTAATAGGGGTGCCAATCTAGGCACTCAGCCGTTGAGTGAGTGGCGTCTGCGTGGACGCTCCGCCTCACTGATGGACGAACGAGGGTGCCAATCTAGGCACTCAGCCGTTGAGTGAGTGGCATCTGCGTGGATGCTCTGCCTCATGGATGTTCGGACATTTGTAGAAAATAAGTATGGTGTTTTCATTGATAATATTGCAAAAGGTGTTGTTTACATTGTTGTTCGTCAGGGTTTCTATTGATAATATTTCTTCAGATGAATCGCGTTCCACGTTCGAGGGATCGGCCTGCCTTTCAGATCTTTCAACTTGTATGCTCCTCGTCCCAACACTTGGTCAACTTGATATGGGCCTTCCCAATTTGGGGAGAGTTTTATTCTCTGGTCTGCTGGTACGCTGACCTCACAATTACGAAGCACTAGGTCGCCCGTCTATAACTGCCTCTGACGAACCCTCTTGTTGTAGGTCGCCCGTCTATAACTGCCTCTGACTGCCTCTTGTCGGAGCTGTGTTGTCAGTCTAACCTCTTCGAGCAAGTCCAAGTTGGTCATCAGCTCATTTTCATTCTACTCTGGGAGAAGTGGGAGGTTCTGAAGGTGTTCATGGTTGTCTCAGCTGGTATAACTGCTTTTGTACCAAACGCTAGGTTATAAGGTGTTTCTCCGGTACCCGTGTGGTTGGTCGTCCGGATACCCTATAGAATGCTGGGGAAGATCTCTGCCCATTTTCCCTTAGCATCATTAAGCTTCATTTCCAGGGCCGCTAGGATCTTCCCGTTGATTGCCTCCACTTTCCCTTTCGTCTGGGGCTGGACGACTGAGCTTGCCACTAGTGTCACCATGTTTTTCCTGCAGAAGTCTTGTATGTGCTTTACTTGGAGCTGTAGCCCGTTGTCGGAGACTATGACATACGACACACCGAACCTGCAGAGTATGTTCTGCCACAGGAATTTCTCTACAGCGAACCTGGTGATGCTGGCAAGGGGTTTCGCTTCTACCCATTTGGTGAAGTAGTCGCAGGCGACGATCGCAAATTTCGTTCTGCCGGGTGCCAGTGGAAAGGGTCCGATCAAGTCTAGACCCCACATTGCAAACAGCCAGGGAGCTGCTATGACGTTCAACTCCTCTGCGGGGGCTCTAGGGATCTTGGCGAACTTCTAGCATCTATCACATCTTCTGACCAGGTCAGCTGAATCATTCCTCATAGTAGGCCTGTAGTAACCATGTTTCAGTGCCTTCTAGGCGAGCAATCGGCTGCCCGTGTGGTTCCCACAATCCCACTGGTGGATGTCCTTCGGGTATTCTATTCTGTCATGTACAGTCTGGGCTGGACGTTCTTCTCTTGCTTCTCGTCTGGGTGGTGGGGCGTCATTACGTACGTAACTCTTAAGATATCCCTGATGAACGAGTCCATCTAGCATGTCCCTCAGATGGGAGCATTCTTGAACACTGTGCCCATAGCTTTGGTGGAAGTCACACCGTTTTCCTGATTGCTTCTATCTTTAAGATGATTTAGAAGGAAAATGCCACTTGACCTTATCAGCGTCTCTGCTCTGTGACACATCATGCATTATCGCTGTCCTGGTGTCTGTCAGAGGCGTGTAATTGTTGTACTTGGGATGCCACTGTCTGTCGTCATAGGGCTTGGGGTCCCTCCTGTCTCGATTTCTCTAAGGGGAGTGCCTGTTTCTTCTAGGGGGGCTTCTACGGACGTTCGTCGATACTGCTGGGTGGTGGGAAGTCCCAGTTTGGGCAGATTCGTGGCGGTGACCGTCTCTGTAGGCCATGCATATGTCTGTTTCATCATATATTTCTACTCGATCGTAGCAGTCCTCCCGTGTTTTGGGTGGCCTCTCCCCCAGCGAGAATGGGAGTTCCCTATGTAGCAGACCGTTCAGGAAAATCTCTATAGTGTCCCTATCACTTAGGTCGTCTACCTGGATGTGGGGCTCGCTGAATCTGTTGACATAGACCGAGAGGCGTTCCCCTGTTTGCTGGTTGATGGTTCTGAGGAACCTGATCGTCTTGCCTTTCAGGACTCTACTATTGATTCCACCCTCAAATTGCACAGCAAGCTGATCGAAGTTTGATATGCTGTCATTCTTTAACCGGTAAAACCATCTTTGAGCTGCCCCGTCGAGAGTGATGGGGAACATCTTGCACATCACGGCGTCGGATGCTCGTTGGACCGACATCACTTCTTTGTAGTGATTCAGGTGTTGTTCAGGGTCCCCTGTGTCGTCGTACTTTTTTTTGACGGTTTGATGGACGAAGGGACCTCCACCTGCCTGATCACCAGCGAGAAAGGCGACGGCTCCTTGGGTATCAACTCTAAGGGCATGAGGACGTCTCACTTTTCTTTCGTCAGTTGCTTGACTAGGCCTCTCAACCGTATCAGCTCTTCGTCGCGGGGGTTGACGAGTGTGACTTTGGACTTTTCTCTTTCTCTATTGGTCGGACGGGAGGAATGTGTTTTTTGTTTGACCGACCTTTCTGTGTGACGATCAGCTTCCCCACCCCTCTTGGATCTGGATTTCCTCCCTTCTTCATCACGCCTCTCTCAGACGGGGGTTACGCTTTTAGCGACCCTCTCATTCTGCTTCACGACTTCCACTACTGAGCGAAGTCTCCCGACGTCTTTGGCCAGCGGCTGATTAGCACGGTCCTGCCTGCTCTGTTGGTCGGCTTGACCCCTCCTGACCGACTGCTCTTGCAAAGCTACTTCGAGCCGTTCCGCCTGTTCGTTAGCCTTCTGCGCCATGGTTGCTACTTCGGCGGTCTGTCGTTCGGCTCTTTGTACGTTAGCCTGGAGCTGGGCTATGAGAATATCTCGATCGTCTACCTTGGCGTTCACTTGGGGGGGTTGCTCTGCCCTCGCAGGCTCTTGCCCCCAAAGTGTCCTGCCCTTGGATGGCGTGGTCGTCTCTCCTAGCCTCCTAGATGTTTCCGCTTGGTTGTCCGCCAAGGGTGCTTTCACGGGTATGGTTACTGGTAGGGAGTTGAAAGTTCCCGTCGCGGGATCGTATCGGAATAGCAATTCCGTGGCACGGGTCGAGATCGTACGTGATTGACGCGATGTTTCGTTGAGATCGGCGATTGGATGGGGGTGGATCCCCGAAAAGGTCGGCCTATTTGCTCCCAACATGGGGGTTTGGTCGTTCGACGTGACTTGGATTTGTCTAGCGTCAGGAGTCTCCGGGTAAACGTCCTAACCACTGCCCCCCGCTTGTAGATGGGCGTGATTCTTCCCTTTACGTGACGTCTCTCCCCCCCAGTGGGGAGTCGTTCAGCCGTGTTTCGAACGGAGTTGACATAGCTTAGTTTGTGGAGTGAGAGCCTGGCTTTTGTTCAGGTTCCCCACAGTCGGCGCTAAATTGTTGAGGGCAAAATACTCAACAAGGACAGTCAACGGAGACCGTCGTCCTGAGCTTGATACCTTGAGCTTGACGACCTGCACAGGGTAGAAAGCCTCGGGGTGCGGGGATGGAATCCCGCGTTAGCACTCTAACGGTCAAGTCAATGTCGAATCCTTGAGTTAATGGAGCGGATTCTTAGAGTTCAAAGTCTAGAGTTTTTAGAATAGATGCAATAAATGAGGGGTTACCCTTTATATAGGCACTGGGGTGCCAGATGGGATATGGTACGGACATTGTACGGATGAGTGCATCTTACCCGGGTCGGATCCGGGTTACGGGTTATCCCGTCGGGTGTTGATAAGGCTGACGTTCGTCAGGTCGTCTAGGCAAGTATTGTACGGATGGTACTAACAATTACATAATTGAAAATTCATTTTGGCAAACGCCTTAAATTTCAGAGAGGGGGGACAAAAGCATTGCTCTTGGAAAAAAAAACCAAAAAGTCATAAGTTATGGAGATATATTGCAAAATGGAGGAAAAATGGGCTAATAATCAGACTAATTACTTAAGCTCTCAGGTCTGTTTCGTTATTTTGTTGCTCAAGATGGAATGTCCACTACTCTCAACCTGAAACGAAAGAAAGAAGCAGCTCCTTGATTAACATCATATATTGTTTTCACTTTCCAAGCACATAAGGGTAAAAGAAGATCCGGTCCTATAGCAGGCATTTTAAAAGGTTGTCACAGAATTTATATTTGAAGTAGGAACCTGCTTTAGAAATTAGTTACATTGCTAATGACTTAAATTCAGTCAGTGCAAGTTTTCAAAAAGTTCCATTCTGACACATCAATGTCAGACACTTGAACAAATTGTTAAATCAAGTTCTAGAAGAATCAAATTATACTATGACCAAATAAGCTCAATTTTTATCTTTAAATTCCTTCAGTTTTTATCTTTAAAAACATGTACCTTGCTGACCAAGTGGAAGGAGAGAGACAAACTTACATGCTAGATTCTTAAAGATAAGGTGGTATAAAGAATAACTTGATTTATAAAAAAACTCAAAATAAACCACCCAAAATCCGATGCAAATTTAGTCATGTTAAATTAGATTTTGAAATTTAAACATCCTAAAAAAACCCAATTCTAAACCAAAGTTTACCGCTAGCAAACAGGTTGTGAGCAAATAAAACCATAGAAATCAAGAATGTAAATAAGCTATTAATATAGCTATTCTCTAATTTGACATTGTTCAGAAAGAGTAAAGTCAATGACTGCCACCTCAAACAAAATTTAATACATGAGAAAAAAATACCAGGATGAACTAAAAAACAATAGGCTTTAATTTGCTTTTTTTTTTTAAATAAAGGCCAAGATGCTAATGTCTGTTTGCATTTTCTAATAGCTACCATATTTCCATAAACCTGCGGTAAACAGAACAATTTACCTAATTAAAGGGGAAAAAAGAGAGTCAATCACCTTTCTTCTTGAACAATGCCAAATTCAAAGTTAATTATGCACCATAGCCTTGAGGAAACATTGGAGTGCTCGACGACATTTTTGAGTTGTAAAGTTCAAAAAATAAAGCTGTAACAATATAAACAGTATAAGTTTGAAAAAAAAAATAAAGCTGTAGAAGTAAGTACTGGAATTTCAGTGGGAAAATTTATCACTATACTGTTAAAATGACAGAAAACTAGTAATGACATGAGAGAAAGAAAGAAAGGGACAGTCCATAAATCAATATCTTAAAACTATAGTATAATATTATAAAATAACTTGAAAACTGGAGAAATTAGAAGATTCAGAACACAACTTGAAAGCTTAACTAGAAAAAAACAATGCTTTTGCAGTGTTTTCATTATGGACAACCATCAAATAGCATCTTATATCGTTTTCTTGAACTAAAAATAGGCAAGACATAAGAACCTTTATTGAAATTAAAAATGAAAGAAAATTCAGTTCATATATGTGTATTGAAGAAGTGGGGACTTTTTGCATAATTGGACTTTTTGAAAAATGAATCATTCAAAAGAACCACAAGAAAGTATAACTTGTAAAAGCTTGTCCTGATTTCGTACACAAATTGACTCCACTCAATGAAGCAACCACAAACATATTATATTTACTTAGAGCTTTTGAATATTTCTTTGTAATTAATCATGTTTGGTAACGAGACTTTATCACCCAGTAAGCACGTCTCATTATCTACCAAATAAACATTAAACAACCATAAGCATGACTAGCTAAATCTTGTACATTATACCTCAGAGATAAAACAACATATCATATACCCAAAGAATTACTGCCAAAATGTTAACATGGCAGAAAAGAAAGAAAGAAAAATACAAAGTTCTCATATCATTCTCTTCCTCAAGAAAACTAAACTATAATTATGGCTGCAAATTGCAAGTCAAAATAATGCTAAGAAATTCCAAATCTAAATTTATAATTATGGCTTCAAATTTTAAGTCAGAATAAGTCCAGATTATAAACCTTATAGAGTACTATTTTAAGAGAATTATAGCAAAGTCCTGAATATGACAGAAATTTCTAACGACAAAATGAATTCAAAAGAAGAAATAAACAAGTAGAAGCAAGTTAATATAAAACAAAGCATCTAATAATTACCTTAAGGAGAAATAAACAAGTAGTCTAGTCACTTTTCAGGAATTATTTAAGTCTTCCTGGTGGATGGCCAAAATAATCTCTTTCAAAATTGAATTTACCAAGAAGTCGAAGTCAGACACGTGCAAACCTGAATTAATAGACTGAAGTTAAGACTTAAGATGCTACAAAATATGCCCAGTTAGAGCATTGGAGAAGGAATGGAACAATCAAGGTAGAGAACTACAAAGCTTGGAAGAAGAACAAACCGTGAACTTAACATACCAGTTTGTCGAAGGTGGGAGATGTCGTTAACATTGCCATTCGAAATAGAGGAGGGAGGCGGAGGGGGAGCAGTCATTGCCGCTCGGAGACAGGCAGAGGGGCGAGCCGTCGCTGTTAGGATTTTGGAAGTGAAGGAGGGAGGCGGAGGGAATGAGTCGAGCGTTAGGAAGAGAGGAAAGAAAATTACGTTTGGGAAAATTCTCCCTGCCCCGCCCAACTCTTACCGCCAACCCTATCGCGCCTGACGTGTCTGCCTCGTCATCAACCTGGTGAAATTAAGGCCTTTACGCCGTTACTCTCACTTCCATCAAACTCTTACGTTCTCCCTCAAACTTTTCCTTTTGTCCCATCAAACTCATCAGATTTCATATAAAAAATAATAATAATAAAAAAACTCATCAGATTTACATCCCCATCTCCAGCTTTATTTCTTTCTTAACCACGACTTTTTTTTCAAGATGCACCTTTCTCATTATGTATATCAGCTTCACAGATTCTATCGATGAGGCTGACTCGAACCGAACCGCCATTAAGAGGTTGTGGAATGCATGTTGGATGCAGATGCTCAAATGTGGAGTATGAGAAGGGTTAAGGCTAACTTTGAAAGGTTAAAGGCCGTACATAATGTATTGCATGGAAAGTGTTTGATGATTTGCGTCAGTGGATTTTGGGTGCCATTTTTTTATTCCGATGAAGAAATTAACCTGTAATTATATGGTGTCTCAAAGTCCAAAAAGCTAGTTGATGACGACATAGATTCCAAGGAAAAAAAGGGTAAAACTTGGAATAGAAATATTTTAACAAAAAAGTGACGGTGGAATGGAAAAATCTAACGTTAACGTTTGTTCAGAGGTGTGGTGGTGGGACCGACCAAAGTGATAACATGTAAGCATGTGACCTATGATGTGTGAAGGACACCTCAAGCGCGAGTCTATTGCGGGAAAAGGAGACGGGGCCTATAACAAACTTAGGGGTGAGTATTAGGCGGGTCAAACTTAGGGGTGTAAGTGATACAGTATTATTCGCAAGCTATTCGGGTTCGATTCGAAGAAAATTCAAATTCGACTCGGTCTCTGTCGGGTCGAGCTCGAGCTCGGGTAGCTCGAGCAGCTTATCGAGCCGAGCTCGAGCTCAATAATACTTGACTCGATACCCGTCAGGTAGCTTGATATATTTAATTATATATATTTTTTAATTTTTAATTATGAAATTACCTTAATACCCTTTATTAAAATTCATAATTTCGAGAGACCCAACCCAATTACATAGCCCAAAAAGAAACTCAACCCAATTACTAAATGCCTAACCCAATTACTAAATCCCAATTACTAATTTCCCTCACCTTGTCTTCTCTGAACTGGATTTTAATAATCTCCATTTTTTCTCCACCCTCCAAATTCCTTTCCCTCTTTCACTGTTCGTCTTCACCAAACCTCCCAAAGAGTAAACTGTAAACTCCACTTTACCAAACCTCCTTTATTTATTCTATCTCGTCCTTCCTAAAATCCTTGCCAATCTTCACCAAAACACCTTAAACTCCACTTTACCGGTGCCCCAAAGCTGTACCGTTTCTTCTTTGATTCCGGCGATTTCACCATAACGGTGCCCCCAATCTCGAGCTGTATCATTTGCTTTCTTCCCTCTTCCAAAGCCCTCTTTCCATTTGATAAACCGGGCCTTCGAAATCCCAAATTTCAAACTCTCCAAACCCTAGCTTTCAAACAAGTTTTAGAAAAAGCTTCTCTTTTTATTTTTCTTTTTGCTTGATTTTCTTGGATTCCGAATGAACAATATTCACAAGTTATAATTCTTTGTTGATTTTGGAATGGAGAAATACAAATTATTTTTTGGTTGAAAACGTTAAAGCTAATCTGTTCTTTGTAATATATTTCATGTTAGATTATTTGATTCTTATTATTTGTATGGAATTAATTATATTAGTATTTCTTATTTTGGATTTTGGGGAGAAATTGTTGTTATATGTGAATGTTTGTTATATATTTGAATAATTTTTCCTTTTTAGATTTAGAATTTGGAGCTCGAATGTGTAAATTCGAATTTTGTGAGTTAGGAATCGAGCTTACCGAGCCGAGTTCGGGTAGCTCGATACTCGTCTCGAGTCGAGTTCGAGCTCCATAATTAGAGCTCGGTCGAGCTCGAGCTGAGTATCGAGCTCGAATTTTTGTGTCAAGCTCGAGCTCGGGTATCTCAATACTCGACCCGGCTCGACTCGATTACACCCCTAGTCAAACCGCCAACGGTCTTTTGCGGTTAAGTCAAACCGCATTTTAGGCGGTTTGAACCGCCAAAGGATTAAGTACTACGGTTTGGGATTTTCAAAACCTTAACCGACCCAAACCGAAAGTTTAGTAATTTTTATAATTAATTATATTATATATATATATGTAATAATATTAGATATATATAATTACATATATAAAAATATATATAATTATTAAACGGTCTAAACCAGATAACCGATCGCATAACTGCCTAAATCGCACAGTCGGTTTAGGCGGTTAAATAGTGAGTTGACGGTTCCAAAAATTAGTCGTCGATTTGTAGTCGGTTTTGAGAACCATAAAACCGAACCGAACCGACCGTTGCTCATCCCTAAGCAAACTCATTAACAAGATTTGGATGTACACCTCCAAAATTAAATTAACTTCAACTTATTTTTCACCCAGTTCCTGCCAAATTTAATGATTTAGTAACAAACAATAATCATTCAAGTCCATAAGCAGAAATCCAAAAAAAAAAAAGTCCATAAGCAGAAAGAGATATATGTAATAAAAAAATGAAAAATTATTCAATACACTGTCAGTGGAATTTAGTAGACTACACATGTGGGTTTTGAAGGGTGACATGTGTCTTCTACGGACTAGATTGAAATATTTCAAAGTTAATTAATTCAAAAATTGGACATGTGTAAACTCCACAACCTGCTTGTGGAGTCCAAAATTTACACCACCGATATATCAAATAATTACTCAAAAAAAATTAGTAGGATACATCATACATGAATTTAGAAAACGAGTGATCTTTGTATTTAATTAAAATTCATACGGTCATATGCTCATATTCACATGATCGATGGACATAGAAAGATAAAATGAAATAAATAAATAAAGGCTAAATTACCTTTGTCCCCTTAAAGTGTACGAGTTTTGATGAGTGTTGAGTTGGATTCTCACCATTTACAATTGTTTTTGTTTCAAAGGAGGTCTTACGTTCAAATCCTAGAATGGGCAAGGTGGGTTTAGAGATGGAAGAATGTCACGTCCCGACCCGAAAGTCGAGCACGGACAACCGCCGTGTCACCTCGAAACACGTGCCGGCCGGTCACGCATTCCAAAGCAACACGAAGCGTCAATATCAGATCAAAGAAAATTAAGAAAAAAAACACAAATTAAGTATAATTTAAAATACTGAAGTTTTCAAATCAAAGTAAATACGGATTCGTCAAAACCGACAATAGCAATAAAATATTCCGTCAATCAAAAACAAAGTCAAATCCAAATAATAAGTCAATAGACAAGAAACAAGGCACGATGTTGGCAATGAACAGAGACAATGTCAGTGGGACCCGTCATGTAGTGAGAAGTACCTCAAAGAGTAGTGGATACATCCTACGCCACCGACTCGACCGCCAAAGAAAACGCAGATTCCTAACTACCCTGAAAAGTCAACAAGAATTTTAGGGGTGAGTACACGAATGTACTCAGTGAGTGAGCCACCCTCAAAAGAGAACCGGAAGAGGGTGGGGTGCACTCACAACCAAAACATGTAAGAATACCAAGTTATAAAATCAGAGTTAGAAATAAAACAGGTACAAGAAATCATTTATTATTTTCATAAACAAATGGGCTGCCAATAAAAACCCATCCGGAGTGACCTTGGCCCGAGTCAACCTCCGGAACCGTCAGGGGCATTTTCGTCATCATCAAATAATTAGTAAAAACATCATTTTTTTTTTCTAATTTTCCAAACAAGCCCGTTCCCCTGGCGTTAGCTTGGGTCCGGTACTGCGTGGTGGTCGCAGCACACCCAATTTAGCTCTCCCATGCACACGCCGAACCGGTAAATAAATAAATATATGGCGTGTCGGGCCTGGAGCTACGAACCATGTGGATCCCAAAACGAAAGTCATGGTCCGTTAAAATAAATACATCAGCGCTGGGTCGCGTCCGAGACGCTCCACCAACAAGTCATACGTACTCCTGGAGCTACGTCCATAAGTCCCCGTATGCTTGAACAAGTTCTTTAAAACAAACTCAGTTATTCATGCACCCAAAACATTTTATTAAAACCATTTATAAAACATATTAATAAAATAGTAATAAAACAGTTCCTCAACGGGTTCCCCGTTGAGGACAGCCCACACACAGTTCAGGGGACTCGTACACCCCCAAAGTCAATCCACGGTGAGCCTAACTGGTGTCTCGATCAGCGCATCGGCCGTCTGATTGAGAAGTGCACCAAACACAAGAAAATCATTAAAATCAAAATCATAAATCAAAGCCATAAACCAGAGTAAAACCAAGATAATCAATCGAGACTAGGATAATAAATCAAATCAGTCAAATAATATGGAATAAAATCAGAATAAACACATAACCCAGACCCACGATCTAATATCGAGGAGTTTAACGCGTCTAATTATGTGTAATAGGGTTTAATACGAGTTTCAGAGTCCGAATTCACTTTCTAGAATTCATTTAATCACTTCTAGCCATTAGGGGCAAAACTGTAATTTCACATATCAAGGGTAAAACAGTAATTTTAGTCTTTCAAGGGCAAATACGTAATTTTAACATTCTAAGGCTGATACGGTAATCCTCTAACCTTACATGTTCAATTGACGTGATTATGTAAGTCAAATCCTTTTCTAGGGGCAAAGTTGTAATTTACCCATTCAGGGGTAAAATGGTCATTTACACTTATTATAGGTTTCACAACGTACGTACGAATTTATTGACGTGAGTAACATAGTCCAATTCTCTTATTTCCACCATTAAAGGTAATTTCGTAAATTTGATGACTAAGGGGCACAATGGTAATCTTCCTTAATCGAGGGTAACATGGTAATATTACCCAAGGGGATCACTACGGTAGTTTTTCCAATTCCGAAAGTGTGATCGTGAGATCTAAATACTCGCATCGCCCTTAACAAGGGCAAAATGGTAAATTTATTTATCAAGGGTATTTCGGTAATTTTAGCCACCTAGAGTACGATTATATTACTTACGTGTTATAGTTGCTGACCCTGGTCGATCGGATTCGAAATCGCGGCTCAACGAGTTAAATTTATCCACTTAATACATAAGGGCAAGTTGGTCATTTTAGCATCTAGGGGTAGATTAGTCTTTCTACTGCTTATTGATAAGTCAAATACTCTATCCGCCTCATTCTGCAATATAATTATTGTCGGATTCATCAA
>AWUE01011891.1:0-11632 GCA_001974825.2 Corchorus olitorius | reverse complement strand
AAAACACAGAAGCACAATGATGAACTGTAACTCACATGCTTTTTAACCATTTTTTTAAAACTTTTTTATTTAAAAACATACAACCAAATTGTATATCCAAACATGTTTTTGTTTTCAAAAATTGACAGCGCAACAAAAACAAAACGAAAACGAAACAAAAACAAAAACAGAAAAACGAAAACGATGCCAAACGACCCCTAAAAAAATTGTTTTTAGTTAAGAGAGAGATCTTTCTTAAAAACTTCTTAGTTATTTTTCTTTCTTGAGTCATAAATTTGATTTCAATTTTAAGTTTTTAGCATGACTTAGTTCTTGATTTGATTCTTTTCTCAAATTTTGCTATGCTTATGATATTTTTCTTTTCAATTGCAAATGAGAATAGGATGTTTTAGTTGGAAAATTGAGTCAATTGATTGATACTTGCTCTAGTATATTTGCATTTTTCATCCATTGTAAATTGTTTTGCTCAATCTTAAATTGATTTGCACACAAATATTCATTGATCTTATTTTCAGGGTTGGTGACATGATAAGAAAAATACTTAACTTTTTTTTTACCCCTTGAATCTGAAATTCTCATGTTTCTTATACCCTATTTCTCCGATTACACCTTGTTTCTTTTTCTTATTTAGCCATCTTTGCTAATTTGAAAATCTTTTCTTGGCATGATAAGTGAAGAATATGTTGGGATTTTTGCCTCAAATCCTAGTTAGATTTGGATTGGGATTTTTTAGGCATATTGCTTGGTGGACAAAAAGATTTGGTGAACAAAAATCTTAACAGGAAAGGGATTACTTGGAGGCTAAGTTTATGTTAGTATAAATAGAGAGTTTCTCTATAGGATTTTGTATGCTTGGCGAAAAGATGTAGTCTAAGGATTAGATTTGGGTGAAGACACCCCATAGGACAAAAGGATGGTCCTCATGAGTGTGTGTGAGATTGTTTGTTGTGGTGTTTAGTTTGATTAATGTGATGATTAGTTTGTAAAGACCGAGCGAGAGTGCTCAAGATTGTTTGGGTTTGGTTTAGAATTGATTGTTAGATTGGGTTGAGAGATCGAGTGAGAGTTATTGATAATTATGTATGATGTAATATTCTATAACTGGTGGATTTCTCTTCTCCTCCGTGGATGTAGGCAAGTTCACTGCCGAACCACGTAAATTATTGTTTTTTGTGTGGATATTTATTATTTTAGTTGCTTCCGCTTGCATGATTAATTTGATAGATTATGGTTTGGGATATCCGGGTTACAACAGAATACGTGTGGGGGAATTTCCCATGAAAATGTGAATTATGCTTCTTTTGAAATTAAAGAATTGCTTTGTGATTGAGTTAAAAAAGACCTTATTTTTATGTCTATTTTACTATGTTTTTAGACCCATTTATGCTTAATTATATGTTATTTTATTAATATTTGTGTTTTTAGTCTTTAAGTGATGCGAAAATGAGAAATTGTTATTTTTCATTATTTTTGTAGCTATTTTGATGACTTTTTACACAGATTTGAGCAAAGCAATTTTGAGCATAGATTTGGAGATTCGAAGTTCGTGTTTGAAGACCATTTGAAGATAAATTGGAGACTTGAAGACCATTGAAGATTTATTTCAAGAGGAAGAATTGAAGAATTGGAGCTTTAATTGAAGACAAGCCATTGATAAGCCCTTAACCTTTGGTATTTATGGATAATTTATATGGGAAAATACTCAGCCCATATAAGATATTAATTGGAATTAAAATCCCAATTAATGACTCCTAAATCCAAGGAAATATCAAAATCCCGTAGATTCCGATTCTAGTCCTAACAGGATTAGGATTCAGGAGTAGTTTTGGTAGAAAATTCATAACTTTCTGCTCAGACCTCCAATTGAAGCCCATGAGTACTCGTTGGAAAGCTAACTCCGAGATCTACAACTTACCTTTGAAGTCCAAGACCCAGTTCTGCCGTTTTCAAGTCCGAAAATGCCGTTGAAGTTTCTGCACGAATTCAGCAAAAATTCAGGATCCTATTTTGACTTGGATTCTACTCTAGGAAGACTTTTAATCCAACTTGGAGTCCAAGTTAGACCCTAAAACCGGCCTAGACTCCTTTCCAAGTTAGGATTGGAATTCCTAGGGTTATTTCCACTATAAATAGTCACCTCCTGTATCACAAATCACACACCTACATACCACACACATAGATAATTTCTTTTCCTCTAGTTTTCTTCTGATTTTTAGGCAAAGGGTGCGCCACCCCCTATAGCCATAGGGAGGTGCGGCATACCTAGGTATTTTGCAAGGAGATTTCGCCCCTCCAAGGTCCTGTAAGTACTTTTATGCCTCTCATGGATTTTCCTAAATCCATGAGTAGCTAAATTCTTAATACTTCTGATCCTTTGGTGAATTCAATCAATTAAATATGGTGAGATTTCTGTTCTTATAATTTGGTATTTTATTCTTGATAGATAGCATGTTAAATTCTGTTTTAATTCTACAATCTTGATCTTTATTGATTTATGTGGCCACTAAAGAGGTAATTTGAGAGATTGTTGGCTAGATCAAACAACAAGGTTGACGCATGAGTTTGATTGTGTGTAGCAAGTTAGCCGCGCTTGACGGCGGGTTAATTGGGTTTGCATGCCAGTGATCAGATTTATCTGGTTGTTGTATGGTTTTATTTATTAAGCATGTGTGAAAGAACTAGTAAAAGTTGATCTTAATGCTCTGAATCCTAACATATCTTTAAGACTTGACGGCTAATTGATTAGTTAGGAGGAAAAAGGGGTAATTTAAGGCTTGACGGCTAATCTTATCTAAATAGCATGTTAGGGTTTTCCCTAGACCAGTTATCATCTTGAATTTAATATTGAATTTATCTTTTAAATCAAAGACCCATAATTAATTTGATTGTTTTCTACCATTGGTGAAGAAGTATATCCTTAATTATTGTTTTCTTTCTTATCTGCTATAGACTTAGATTTAATTTACTTTGCTTTGTTTTCTAGTTTAATTGTTTTCTGTTTAATTGCTTTCTGTCAATCTCTGTTTTCTGTGTTGTTTTTGAGAGATTTTAAGGACTAAATTTTCGGATAAAATCTATCACCCTTCTCTATGGGATCGACCCCTACTTGCCCTATCTACTTATTTAGGAGTTTGTTGGGATTTTATTTTTATGATTGTTGACGACCGATCACTTTGTCCTGAAAAGAGGAGAAGAGGCCTTACAATGTCAAGAGTTGTCCCACTGAAAAAAAAATATAAAATGTGAATTGAAAAAAAAAAGTTTCAAATAAAAGGACATTCCTTAGAGGTAAAAGTTAAAATAATTGAAGTTGAAAAGAAGTGTTTGTGCCAAGATTTAGATTGAATTCTTATTTTCACCCAAACACCTTTTTTTGTGCCTAATTCCTTATCTATACCCTTTTCTTTCACCTTTAACTCGAAGAAAAAGCCTTGATCATTAAATTATAGCACATTAGATGTGTGTGATCTATTGAGATTGACCTTAAAAACCTGTTTTCTGAAAACCTTGGATGAAGGTGCCGATATTTATTGCTTAAGTAACTCTTTTGATTGTTTTTATGAGTTGTGAGAAAAACCTATTCTTACTCTGCTTTTGTTGGATTGATGATTTTGCATAGAACTATTTGAGAATTGTTTTCTTATTAAGGCTAGTTATGTTGATACTTGATTTTGATATTGAATTTGTTGATTCTGATTGATTTTGTACTAGGATGAATTTTTAAATATTTTTATCTCTTCTCTTTTCTATCATATTTTTAAGTATTATTTGTTTTGAGTCAGAGTCTAACTATTTATAGTTGTGTCTAGTTTTTAGGTTTTGCACACTTGTTTTGCTGGCAAAAGTGTGGTGTAGGGGAAATATGATAAGACCTAATTTGTTCTTTTTTTTTTGCAATTTTATCTTGTTTTGGTAGTTGTAAGTGCATATTTAACCCCATATTTCTCATATTTGCTACTTCAAGACCAATTAGAGTCATTATTAATAAATATGAAGATTTGGAGCAATTTTCGATCATTTTGGAGAAACTATTGATTTTGGTCATTTTTAGCCCAGTAGGCCCACCTTGAGCCCATGAAGCCCAAAGTTAATTCCGAATTTGTGGAGATCCAATTTGATTTCTCTAGGCCCGAATCTGCATAATTGAAGCCCAATTAATAATTATGACGCAGTAATTTCAAATAATCCTGATGATGTCATAATTCAAAGTCTTATGTTGACTAGGATTTGATATGAAGCAGTTTAGCAGAAAATTCATATCTTTTGATCCAAAGCTCAAAAAAATGCAAATGAGGTACTGTTGGAAAGCTACTTCCAAGATCTACAATTTATTTTTTGACCTCGAAGCCTAATTCTGCTGTGAAGAATGTATAAAATACCCTTGAAGTAATCTAGACAGAATGGACTGCATTCCTAGTTACAATTGGAGTTCTTTGCCGACTTGGACATTAATTGGACAGAGTATCCAACTGTGTGAGATGATGTAGAAGCTTCCTACTGGTCTAGAATATTCTTTCTTAGCCAATCAGAGTTTTACTTGGAGACCAAGTAGTGCAATTCCTAATCAGAAAAGGATTTGGAGACAGAATTAATCCTAGCCATTCATTGAAGATTATATAATGGCGGAGATTAATCTCTAGCTCATCTAAACCGACCTAGGTGCTTATAAATAGAAATTCATCATCATAATTTTCACAACTTTCTCATGATAATTCTCATAATTTTCATAATTGTAATTTAGAGATTTTAGAGAGCTTTTTCTCTAGCTCTTGTCGAAACCCTAGAGGAGACCTTGTCGACATCCTCTCTTGAATATGTCGAATATGGTACTCTCAATTATGAGTGAGTAGTTCTTTTTAATACTTTTCCCCTTTGAACTCTTAAGTTATGGATTAATTATTTGATCTATGATGAGATCCTGTTCTTAATTTCTTTATCAATCTATTTGATGATTTGATGATGAGTTATTTAGATTATGCATGCTTGATAAGTCTTATCTATGTGGTGTATGATTGAATAATTTGTTTTCAACGATTCAAGAAGATTAGTTTTCATAATAACCCTGAATTTGTTGTTAGTTTAATTGATTGATTTTAATTGGAATCCGGAGTCTAATTAGATTGATTGATTGATCTTTGCTAGATTAGATTTGGTGGTTTCTTAGTAATTGAATCTAATTCTTAGTAGCATAATTCGGTTATGTTAGTGAATCTTTAGTAGCTAATTTATTGAATTGGGTTTATTATTGATCTTATGTTTTAAGTGAATTTTTAGTAACTTAGATCATATGTTTGGTTTATATATTGATCTCTATGCTTTGTTAATTGTTTAATTCAAGAATCTTTAGTATTGAATTTGATAATTAATAAAAGGGTTATCTTTGGAATCTTTAGTACCAATTTAATTATCTTCGATATAAATTGAGAATAGATGAATCTTTGGTAATCTGTTTCTTTCTCAAAGACCAATCTTATTAATTGATTGATTGATGTTTTGATATATGATCCATAGTCTTATTAATTATTCTATACTTAAGTGGGGATAAGTGGGGAAGTATTGTCTTTTAATTATTGTTTTCTATTTTAATTGAACCTGTGACAATTCAATTATTTTCTTAAGAACTGTGCTACTAATATGTTTGGATTACTTAGTTGTTTTAGTTAGTTAATAAAGACTCGTTTCTTCCTCATGGGATCAACCCGGACTTGCCCTATCTAGTAGTTAGTAAGAGTTTGTTAGGTTTTTATTTTGTGACTCGCTGACGACACGATCAATAGATGAGGCATGAAGTGCATCGAACAATTAACCAAGCTATTAACTAAAACATATCATCCTAGATCTATGTAAAGCTGTGGCCCATAGAAAGATAAATATGAGATATCAGTGAACCATATAACTCCTTAATATGTTATATGATCAAGAAAAATGAGATTCTCAGATAATCATACGCAGCAGAAAGGTTATGATACAATTATCTTTACCACTTGAATCAAATCTAATCAACTATACTCATCAGAAAGCATGTTGTATAATCAATATATAGAAATCGACATTAGCTTATTAAACAATCACATGAATGGCGCGCAACACTCTTACAATCATAGAATAAACATGAGATGAAGAACAGAGAATCATATTTGAATATATCATGCATAAGAACTTGAATTAAGAACAAAGTCTCACCATTACACAATGAATAGAAATCTACATAGGAGAGAAAAGAAGTATAAGAGAACTACTCACTCATGAGATTGAGTGAAAGCTCCATTCTTCTAAGAGTGGGTGGCGAAGAAACAAAACAAGAAAATGAATGTGTTAAAGCTAAAGAGAGGTACGAAGGATGGTGCGGCTAGGGTGAAGGGAATACAAGGTATTTATAGGCAAAGTAGAGCTAGGGTTAGCTAGGAGTGCAAATGATTTAGAAGTCCTTGAGGTTGGCTGACCTTGTTGAGCAAGTACTGAGATGTAAGTCCCCATGTAAGCACATATGGTTTCCTATACATCACTTGCATCGACTGAGACTTGGTATGATCATATGGGCAACCATAAGTAAGATATGGCTAACCACATACTCTTCATTGGGCGGCTCTAATCTTCATTTTCTCAAGTTGTCTTCTTGGATCTCCATTGATGATCATTCAAGCTTCCATTGATCACTTTCATTAGTTTCATCAACACATGGTTCACCACATTGAAGAAGTGGTTCACCACATCCAATGGACTATGGTCGATATTCACCATCTTGAGGTCTCCTTTTGGACTTCAATCCAATTGTGCACCAAATAGCTACATTTAGCTCCATTTTAGACCATATTGCAACTTTCTCTCTAATTAGGCCTACAAGTACAAAATGCCATATTAGAGGGTAAAATATCATATAAAAACATATCAAATACATGCAAAATAGATACAAAATGCATGTAACATCTTGGTCTCATCACTTAGAATCTAAGCAAGGTCTTTGATTGGCTGAAGTAGATCATCCTCATTAATTAGAATCCAACGTGGCCAATAAGAATGCTCCATGTCTTCTTCTACAGCTGGAATTCGTCTAAATACTTCTCCAAGTCGGTTTAGGAGAAGATCAAATCTGTCCAGAATCTTCAGGGGCAAAATCGTCCATCAGAACTACAAAATTAAGTCTCAAAGTAGCGAAAAGTTATAGATCTTGAAATCATCTTTCCAACAGTATCTCCCTTTCATTTTTCTGAACTCTGAATCAAAAGATATGAATTTTCTTCCAAAACTACTCTTGTGAAGTCCTACTTTGACTATGATTCAATGTTGCATCATAATTACTAATTGGACTTGGACTTCCACTTTGGACTATAAGACATCCAAATTGGGTCTAGAGAAATCATATTTGGGTCTCCAAGGATTTGGGCTAGCTTCTGGGCTTCATGGGCTCAAACGGGCCTAGTGGGCTAAAATGGACCGAAATATGTAGTTTCTCCAAATTGATCTAAAATTGCTCTAGATTTTCATCTTCTTAAACAATAACTCCAAAATGGTCCTAAAATAGCAAATATGAGGGTAAAATGATACATACGACTACCAAAGCAAGGCAAATCACATAAAAAAATATAACAGAAATTTGGGCTTATCATACAGTATTGAGGTTTTGCCATAGATGCAAACGAAGTTGGTCTCGAATTATGCTTCACCGATGGGTTGCCGATGGGATAAGTCACAATTTCTCTTAGTTAATATTTGTGATGAATTATCTCTTGTTTTGCCCTCTCATGGTGAGATGGATCGGAATTATTGGTTAGGTTCTCCTAATGGTTTGGTTTCTGTTTCTTCCATTTATAAGCTGCTCTCTAATGATTCTAATGAATACTTTGGTTGGAAGAAGCTTTGGAAGATGGATGTCCCGCCTAGAGTGAAGAATTTTCTCTGGTTGGTTAGACATGATCTACTTCTCACGAGATTGGCTTGTTTCTGTAGATACATTACTCCATTGGCAACTTGTCCTAGAGGTGGGCTGCTGACGAATCAGTTTTACATGTTCTTAGAGATTGTGGTACTTCTTAATCAATTTGGTCTCGTTGATTACATGGTTCCAAGTTGGTTCATTTTAATTCTTTGAACTTATGACTAGTTGCATTACAAGTTTGCTCTTAGTGAATTCATGGTGGAATCTCAAATATCTTGGCCTGTGTACTTTGGCTTTGTTTGTTGGCATATTTTGAGGTGGCATAATCGTTTGGTGTTTGAGGATACCTTTGATTGGCTTGATAATCCTTGGTTTATGATCTCTTCTGGTATTTGTGAGTTTCGCAATTTCATGATGAATCTACAACTTCCAAATTGTAGAACCTCTGCGCTTATTGGATGGGTAAAGCCTCCTATGGGGTTTGTCAAGTTTAATGTTGATGCAGCTGCTAGAACGAGTCTTGGTGAACTTGTGACTGGCAGCTTCTGGTATGTGGCTATTCGGCTTTATTTGTAAGCTTGGGTGGGGGCATATTTTGAAGGCTGAATTGTATGCCATTTATCATGGTCTGTGCATTTCTTGGGAACAATGACATAGACTGGTCATTGTAGAGTTCGATTCACTGGTTGATGTAAATAAAATTTTACAACCTCTAGCCTTACAGGATCCTTTGTCACCAATTATTCAAAGATGCCTGATGGGTGTCGTTTACCACCAAAAATAAATTACTAAACTTTCCTATAGACAGGGTAAGTTCAGGTCGATCCCACAGAGAGTTGTGTAAACTACTTTACTCTAATTAATCCTAAGACTAACAATTTTTGGGGTTTTGTGAATTATGTGAACAATAAAATAATTAAACAAGAAAATAATAAAATTAAGCAACAAGATAAATAAATACTCCAATCCCAAGCATCGACTATACAGGTTGATCTGATCATTGAAACAAAAGATATTAACATATTCATCAAGATAGAAGGCGTAGATTGACAACAAACGCTAATCAATCCCATGAATTCACCACAATACTAATTAAAGCGAACGCTATTAACTAGCCTAATTGAGGTCCTAACCCTATGGCAAACGCACAAAGAATTCAAGGTTCAACAGAATTAAGCATAGTGAATTATAACCTACACAAATAACACTCCCCAAACGGGTGAGCATTCAATTCGCATTCATAATTTCCTAGCGAGTTCCAGCTATCTTTCGATAACCCCTCCCATTCACTAGTTGCTACCATGTGAAACCTAACCAAACGGTATAGAATTCCAACTAGCAATAGATTTATAACCCTAATTAATAAGTTGGCCACCAAATCAATTAGAATCATAAAAACATAAGAATAAATCTGAAATCATAAAATACCAAGATAAATAATTAGGTTAAGAACATAAATCTCACAAATCAACCGAAAAGTCTAAGCATGGAATTGGAGACAAGAAAATTAGCTACTCATGTAATTGGAAATAAAAACACAATTATCAATTGAATTAATAAAATCCAAACATATGAGAGGAAGAGATAAAACCAATTTTATTGAGAAGATAACGTTGCCCAAAGAAGAGGAGAGAGTTGCGCCACCCAATCTGCCAAAAAGCAGAATTGGAGATTGAAAGAGAGATACGTTTCTAAGCCTAGAATTCCCTTTATATAGGGCTAACTAGATTCTATTCCTAACCCACTAAGGAAAAATTAATAATAAAATAATGTAAATCCAAATACAAAAAGGACTAGTGTAATTTTGACCCATTCAGCCCAATAAAGGTAGGAAATAATCCAAAAGAGAATAAGGAGCAAAGCCCAATGAAAATAAGATTTTTGTCAAAATTCGAATTCTGTCAGGAGCCTCCTCGCGCGCGGCAAGGACCTCCCCGCTCTCGGGTAGCCTCATGGATTTTATTTGTTTCCAGGAGCTTGACAGGTTCAGTAAGGGCCTCCCCACTCTCGGGGAGCACCAGAAACTCCAAATCCTAAGTTCCTAAAAACTTCTCCAAACTCTTCACGAAATCACTTTGAATTGTCCTATTTCATCATTAACATCTTCAAAAGCACCTATAAGACAAAAACAAAGCAATTAGGTAGAAATGAAACAAGATAGGCATTAAAATTATACAAATTAAGCATAGAAAACTAAGTAAAATAAATGCCTATCAAACTCCCCCACACTTAAGTCTTGGTAGTCCCCTTAGCAAACTAACTAAATAAAACACAAAAACTAAAACTAAAGCAAGTATTGATTCCACTTTCGTAGGTGTACGGCGGCACTTAGCACATGACGCAAGCCTTTAAACCTTTAATCGAAGACATTAAAGGAGGAGTTATAGTCTCCTGAGGGTTTACTTAACTAGAACGACACCCACAAACATTTAGGATATAGACATTAGAGAGATCTTTCTAGTGTTTTGAAAAAGATTTACACTCACAAAGGTAGCAAAAACAATAAGTTCAAAGCCATTCAAGCAAGTCTCAATTTTCACCCAAACAATTCAAAACAATTTTCCAATCAATATCCAAGCATCTTCAAATCTCAATCTAGAAATAATCAAGTAAATAAGCATTTCATCATCGTAGACTAATGAACATTCAAGTGCATACTCAACCAAAATTTGTAATTCCATCCTATCAATGAGACAAAATTATAACCACCAAAATTATGAAATAAGCTCATGAGTGAAAACAAGTTTAAATTTTTTTTATTGGGGCTACTAGCCCATAACATTCTCCACTAGTGCTTTATAACTTTAATTTTTTTTGTAATTGCATAGCACTTTTTGGAACTTGTTTGCACGCTTCTGTTTTTTGTGCTTATTTTTTTTCTAGAGAGACAATACTTCCTCATGTCTATACCATGCCTCTTATCCTCTTTATCTACCTTATTACTCCATTTTTCAGAGTGACAACTATGGTAAGATCAGAAGTATCTCTTTTCCTCTATACAACTCAATATACAACCCCCCACACTTACTCTTGTAAATCACTTTGAAACTTAAAGGGGTCTTTGTTCGCTTTCTTTTAACTCAGATAGAATGGAATACAAATTCAGGGAATAAAATCACTCGAAAATCCATTTTTCATACTAAAAATAACTTATCACTTGCTAAATTTTGAAAGAGAAAAGTCTTTACTTAGAATCTTTTGGAAAAAAAAGTTTCTCATTATTTGTCCATGTCATCAACAAACTCAAATAACTATTGAAAACATTGTAAAAGCTTTTCATTCATGCAAATACTAATCCAAAACAGTTTGAAAAATGATCTCCATGTCTTGACTCTAGGATCCAAAACTAATAGATTACCCCCCACACTTAAGTTACACATTGTCCTCAACGTGTGGTTAGAATGAATGCTCAAGTCACAACAAGGAATGAAAAGCACATATTGAAACAATGCATTCATATGGGTGGTTAAATATTCATGCAATTGCAACAACATAATCAAAAGCATTAAGCATTAGAACATTAGTCAACTAAAACAACATCCTTAATCAACTAAAGTTCAATTTATTCATTCAAATCATGCTTTGCATCAAAGATCAAACTTGCATAAAAGAAAGTAATCTCTAGATCCTTTACAGTACATGATATGCAAAATAAAAGAGAAAATCAAAAACTAAGAAAATATAACTATATGCAATCCTAATTCAAACAAAACAATTCATGTCAATAGCAATTTTAATGAAACAAGAAAGAGTAAT
>AWUE01011889.1:0-23007 GCA_001974825.2 Corchorus olitorius | reverse complement strand
AGAAGTTGAGTTTGAGAATCCTTTCCATGAAGCTGGAGCTGCTGCAAGAGGTAGATTGGAGGATAGATTACTCAACGCTCTTGATCTTAACGGAGGTGGAGTGAGAGTCGAAGTATCCGATTTTCATGGAAAAGCACACGCTGAAGATTTTCTGGATTGGGAAGCAACCTTAGAGAATTATTTTGAATGGAAACCCATGGCAGAACCGAGGAAAGTAATGTTTGTAAAGCTTAAACTGAAGGACACCGCTCTTCAATGGTGGAAGAGAGTTGAAGAACAGCGAGCTCGTCAAGGTAAGCCTAAAATCAGTACTTGGGAACAGATGAAAGCGAAGCTGCGAAAACAGTTTCTTCCAGCAGATTACACGATGGAATTATATGAGAAATTCCATAATTTGAAGCAAAACAATTTGTCGGTGGATGTACACTGATGAGTTCATCAATCTATCGATTAGAGTTGGGTTATCGGAGACCGCGGAACAGCAAACTGCACGATATCTTGCTGGTTTAAATCTGTCCATACGAGACGAGATGGGAGTAGTCCGTTTATTTAATCTGGAAGATGCTCGCCAATATGCTAAAGAGGCTGCAAAGCGAGTTGCACGCTATGGTGCAAGAAAACCAACTTATAACAGCGGTTGGCAAAGTAATCCTGGATTAGGACGTGGCTATCAAAGGAATATTCGAGGGGCTAACACAAACAGTAAGACTATTGGGGGTGCAACCAAGGCTGAAAGTAGTGATAAAGGCAAGAGTATAGTGTCTTATGAAAAGAAAGATGTTTATGGTGGTTCTACAACCAAAGGAGTTGACAAATCCCAAATTCGCTGTTATGCGTGTGGAGAGAAAGGACATACATCTTTTCAATGTCCTCAACGAAAAGTGAATTTTGTGGAATTTGATGAAGAATTAGAACCTAATTATGATGAGTATGAAGAGGATATGGAGGAAGTTGATGTCTATCCCTCACATGGAGAATCACTAGTTGTTCGTAGGGTGATGACAACGACAGCCTATGAAGGGAATGAAGATTGGAGAAGGCGTAATATTTTCCGTACACGTGCAGTTTGTGAAGGAAAATTGTGTGAAATCGTCTTAGATGAGGGTAGTGAAGAAAATATTATCTCCAAAGAGGCTATTGAAAGGTTAAAGCTACCTACAACTAAACATCCCCATCCTTACAAAATTGGATGGTTGAAGAAGGGGCATGAAATTCCAGTAATGTCTCAATGTTTGGTGAAATTTACCATTGGGGATAAGCTAGAAGATGAAGCTTTGTGTGATGTGGTACCAATGGATGTTGGTCATATTCTTGTTGGTCGACCGTGGCTGTATGATCATGATATGGACCACAAAACGAAGCCAAACACCTATTCTTTCGTCAAGGATGGCAAAAGGTACACCTTACATCCTTTACAAGGTGAGACGAAACAATTGGCTGCCGAGAATCCTTCGAACAGCAAAGTCAAAAAAATCAGTGGGTATTTGTCTGCGGAAAAGTTTGAATCTGAAAGCAGAGAGACGGGAGTCATGTTTGCATTGGTTAGTAAGGTGTTGGAGACTACCCAAAGGAATAAATTCCAGCAACATCCCGCTGAAATTCAGAAACTTTTGGAGGATTTTGATGAGCTAGTTAAGGAAGAGGGACCTCAAAAGTTACCTCCTTTAAGGAGTATTCAACATGCTATAGACTTGGTACCGGGAGCATCTTTACCAAATCTGCCAGCATATAGAATGCCGCCTGCACATCGAGCCGAAGTTCAAAAACAAGTTCAAGAGCTACTAAAGAAGGGAATGGTGCAAGAGAGTAAAAGTCCTTGTGCTTGTCCAACTTTGTTAGCTCCAAAGAAAGACGGATCATGGAGAATGTGTGTGGACAGCCGCGCCATAAACAAGATTACAGTTAAGTATCGTTTTCCTATTCCTAGATTAGGAGACATGCTTGATCAATTGGCCGGTTCTAAGGTCTTTTCGAAGATTGACTTGAAAAGTGGATATCACCAAATTAGAATGAGGAGTGGAGATGAATGGAAGACAGCTTTTAAGACTCCGGATGGGTTATTCGAATGGTTGGTGATGCCATTTGGTCTATCTAACGCTCCTAGCACATTCATGCGAGTTATGACAGAGGTATTGAAGCCTTTCCTTAATTCTTATGTTGTGGTTTACTTTGATGATATCTTAGTTTATAGTCGCACAAAAGAAGAACACTTGAAGCATTTGTGACAAGTTTTTGAAGTGCTCCAAAAGGAACAGCTTTATGTAAATCTGAAAAAATGCAGCTTTATGCAATTTGAAGTTGTGTTTCTGGGTTTCATTGTGTCGGAAGAAGGATTGAAGCCAGATCCGGAGAAGGTTCGTGCTATAGCGGAATGGCCAGAACCTAAATCTGTAAAAGAGGTTAGAAGTTTTCATGGTTTAGCATATTTTTATAGGAGATTTATTAGAAATTTCAGTGCTGTTATGAGTCCAATAACTGAAACTTTGAAGAAAGGTGAATTTGAGTGGACACATACTGCGAAAAGGGCTTTTGAGAGGGTTAAAGGTTTGTTGACAGAAGCTCCTATCCTTGCACTACCAGATTTTGACAAGTTATTTGTCGTTGAATGTGATGCTTCACATACCGGAATTGGAGCAGTTCTTAGTCAAGATGGAAGGCCAGTAGAATTTTTAGTGAGAAGTTGACAGATTCTAGACGTCGTTATTCAACTTACGATCTAGAATTCTATGCTTTGGTGAGGGCAGTTCGACATTGGCAACATTACTTGGCTTATCGAGAATTTGTTGTCTATTCTGATCATCAAGCTTTGAAATATTTAAGTTCCCAGAAAAAGCTTAATGATAGACACGCAAAGTGGAGTTCTTTTCTTGATGAATTCAATTTTGCGTTGAAATACAAGTCTGGTGAGTCAAATACAGTGGCTGATGCTTTAAGTCGAAAGACTTTATTTTTATCTGTATTGAGCACTCAAATTACGGGTTTTGAAGAGTTAAAGCAACAGTATCCTACTGATCCCTATTTCAGCAAGGTACTGGCTGATTTACAAGATTCAGCACATGCTGGAAATTTTCCTTTTAGGTTGCATGAAGACTATTTGTTCAAAGGAAATCAATTGTGCATTCCAGAAGGGTCTTTAAGGGAACAAATTATTAAAGAACTTCATGGGAATGGTTTGGGAGGACATTTTGGCAGAGATAAAACTATGGCATTAGTGGCTGATCGATATTTTTGGCCAAGGATGCGTCGAGATGTGGAGAGGTTTGTGAAAAGATGTCCAGCATGTTTACTTGGTAAAGGAAGTGTTCAAAACACGGGGCTGTATACACCTTTACCTGAGCCTGATGCTCCATGGATTCATTTGAGTGTGGATTTCGTTTTGGGACTTCCGAAAACAGCAAAGAAATTCGATTCTATTTTTGTTGTGGTAGATCGTTTTTCGAAAAATGGCTCATTTTATTCCATGTTTTAAGACTTCTGATGCAGTTCATATTGCTGAATTATTTTTCAGCGAAGTTGTGAGGTTGCATGGAGTTCCAACTTCTATTGTTTCTGACAGAGATGTGAAGTTTATGGGACATTTTTGGAGGACTTTGTGGAGGAAATTTGGGACTGAATTGAAGTATTCAAGCACTTGTCATCCACAAACGGATGGACAAACAGAAGTTGTGAATAGAAGCTTGGGTAATTTGCTGCGATGACTTGGGATTCTGTTATACCACAAGCTGAATTTGCTTACAACAATTCAGTGAGTCGGAGTATCAAGAAGACACCTTTTGACGCTGCATATGGATTGAAACCTCAACATGTTCTTGATTTAGTTCCTTTACCGCAAGAAGCTAGAGTGAGTGATAAAGGAGAAGAATTTGCTGATCATATTCGAAAGGTTCATGAAGAGGTGAAGGCTGCATTAAAAAACAGCAATACAACATATTCTTTTGAGGCTAATAAGCATCGTAGACAGCAGGATTTTGAAGAAGGTGATCAAGTTCTTGTGTATTTGAGAAAAGAGAGATTTCCAAAGGGAACTTACCACAAACTCAAAAACAGAAAGTTTGGACCGTGTAAAGTGTTGAAGAAAATCAGCTCCAATGCTTATGTGATTGAGTTACCATCAGATTTGCAAATCAGTCCAGTTTTTAATGTTTCAGATTTATATACATTTGATGGAATTGATGATGGGACTGCATTTAGCATCAAGGAACAAGCTCGACAGTTGCCAGCTGCGAAAGGTGATGTTATTGAAGATGTTTTGGATGTTAAAGAGGTTCGATCAAGGCGAGGAAATATGTACAAGAGGTTTTTGGTGAAATGGCTAGGAAAACCAGCAACCGAAAGCACCTGGATTGCTGAAGAAGAGCTGAAGCGAGTTGATCCAGAAATTTATGAGGAGTTCATTAAGGCGTACTCGTCGGAGCCGAGTCTTTTTCAAACCCGGGGAGAATGATGCAGCGCATTTATTTTAAATATTTCTGTTTTTTAATTATTTAATTATTAGTCTTTTACTTTATCCTTACGTCATTAGGATTTTAATGTTTATGGTTTTTCCTAGAAGGAGTAGGTTTTACTTTCCTACCAGAAAGGTTTTACTATTCCTACCAGGATTAGGATTTAGGTTAAGTGTTTACTATATAAGGGCTGTTAGGCAGCAAACTTTAGTAGTCTTTTATATTTTATGAAATCAGAATTATTCAGAGGTTTTCAACCCTAATTATCCTTGTTCCAATTCAATCAAAATTCAGATCTAGCCTATTTTGTTTAAGTTCTTGCTAGTTCTAACCTTCCGCTACGTCAGCGACTCTAACCCTCAAATTTTAGTCCAGTGGGCTGATTGCACCAATTACATCCTTTGTCAGCTAATGATAAGAAAACAATACAGTTGTTCTAAGGAATGACCATCAGTCTATCCAAAATTCACCAATAGATATGCAATAAATCAAAAAGAACAGAGACACATGAACAAAGAAAGAGTAACAAATATCAAATTCATGCTTTCACTACAATCTTTAAAAGATGCAAAAGATGCAAAGTTGACTTACATCTTTCTTGTCCAATGGTGTCAAAAATGGATCTCTAACACTAAGACCAGCAACAATAGTTAATACAGGATCCAGGCAATTAAGAATAGCACCTAGGATAAGCATCTTCCCAAGTTTCGGCTCCATTGGAAGTATAGTCAAATAACGCCCTGTCATGCAAATTAAGCCAGATGAGGCAACAGTTTCAAATTAATAACAGAAACTAGAAAGAATGAATATACAAAAGCACAAAATAAGTGTCTACCAACCCAAAACAGTAAGATTTTCATTCTCATCCAAAGCTCCAATGATTTTTAAATATTCAATGGCATTTTGAACCTACATTCACAGTTCATCAAATAAAAATGTCAAATGGAGGAACATACAAGTACAAAAACAGTCCACATTTATGTGAAGGTGGTAGACGGGGACTTCAATAATCACTTCAGTTGAAGATGTATAAAGCACAAAATGCATCTATATAGTAAAACATTGTTTATTATAATAAAAGTAAGACCAAATATCAAATGGACCACTACCGCGAGTAGCTCTGGAGACTGCAACGCCCTTGAAAGGAATTCAGATATACTCCCGAGTTTCAAACTTTTAATTTGCAGACAAAGAGACTGCAAAGGTGTTCTCAAAATTTCAGGGAGTTGATATTCAGTGAAGGCATCATACACACATCGAGGAAAGAGATGGTAACATTCTCCTGGTTGAACTCGGCCAGCTCTTCCTCTTCTCTATGTAGACAACCATGCACAAACAATAACTTAATCAGAATAAACAATGCATAATAACACAAGGTGAAATGACTTTGTAGCATTTAAGTATTTCTCTCAAATGTCAGATACATGAATAAGAAATATTACTGGAAACTGTATGCCTGATGCAATCCCAATAAAATTGTGAGATTGTCTAATGAAGAATTCTTCTTTCGTAAATGAAATCAAAGCAGTATTCCGAATATTTATATATGTTTTTATTCATATTATCATCAAACTTGCACGAAAATATCTATTAACCAAAGTCAACAACAACAAAAAAAAAAAAAAAAGCCACTAAACTAAAGAGCCATTAAATCATTTCCAACATCATGAAAGAAACCATCAAGTGAATCCGAATACAGGCAAACGGGTCTCATTTTCCTTAAGATGCTTGAAATGGTCAAGTAATTAAAAGGGAATCTTGAGCTGACAAACAAAAAATAAAGTGGATCAACTTGAATGGTTAACCACAACCACCCAAAGAAAAAGATGCTTTGTCCAGCAAATGCTTGACATGATAAATATACCATAAAACATACTCTGAATGTGTACAGGTTTCAGTGAATTTACCAACCAAAAACTCGAAATTGTAACCAACCATTGACAGTTATCTGTATCATTAGACTACAGCCATTGAGTTTTGGCCAAAAAATATGACTCCAGCCATTGAGTTCCCTCAAAGAACTATTTCTTCTTCCTCAAGGGTCTAAAAGATAACTTATTAAAGTTTACACATCAAGCTTGCTCAATACAAAATTAGCTGAACCCTGCATTGCACAACAATCCACACAAACGGCCAACCCAATATGGGAGGCAATCTAGTACTCATATAAATTAAATGGACTTCTAACAAAATTATTGCCTAACCTGTTTAGTGTTCTCTGGTCCTACAAATTCAGATAGATGCTGCACAAGATCATAATCTACTTAAAGTATAAGTAGCTTGACTTGACCTAAATATAATTTCGATCTGAATATAAAGTAACTCTAATGTTATATGAGACTTTAAAGCCTGGTCTTTCAGAAAATGAATAGGCTTAAAAGTAAGTCTTAGCCAGGCCTTTCAGCCAAGAAGGAATATCTCCAGAAGAATATATAATTAAATCTAGGGTGTTCCTCCTCTATTTTAATAATCAAATAGAGCTTAATGAGATGTGCATCTTCAATATAAATACAGATATGGAATCTAAAAGCAGCAGTTGGATAAAAATTTATTTATTCATGCTTTAAAATACAGAATGTAGCTTGGTATAACACAAGTTCAGACAAACCATGCATCTATGTTTGCAGCTGCCATAATAAACACACAAGCCTTGCCTGAGCCCATTCTTACCCCACTCTATAATTTAAGTACTTTTGCCTCATTGATTCGTCTTTCCAACAGCATTGGCGCATGTTATCCTTTTATTACAAAAATCCTTCTCTTTCTGAGGTTTTACAGTAAACACTGCCCTTTGAAGCATTTAGGCTTATGAGATAGCTTTTGGAAACATCCCAAAAGAGACATGCACATAGCGCAACCAGAAAATAAATTTTTACAACATCACCAGGCCTCCCTCAATTAATTTAATCTATTTCTCACCTTCCACAACAACAAAAAGATGCAGTATTCAAATACAACCTTACATCTAACTGACTAGCATTCAATAATGTCATCTGAGTAAAATAGTTTTTTTTTTTTTTCTTTTACATTTTCTTTTAATTACTCAGAGAAGATAAGTGATACCATCACTATACAGTAAACCTTGTGCTTTTGAAGCATTAAGTCTGATGAGAAATAGAGTTTAGGAACCATACAGAAGACAATTTGTACTACACTGTCAGGCCTCTGCCTCGGTTAATTTATTTCCTTCCACATGTTCCAAATCAAACACCGATGAAGAATTTCAAAGACAATCTTATGTCTAACCAACTAGCATTCAAAGATGTCATGTTAACAAAATGGTTTTATTAGAAAAATTATATTTTAATTACTCAAAAAAATGATACAATCTCCAAAAAGCAACAATAACAAATTACAGTGCCACTGCCACATATCAATAGCTAATGCATGTATGCCTAACAGAAAGAAACCTTCAAATTAAAGTAACAAAATAATACATTCACCAAAAACCATATTTTACTAGACAATTTCAAAGATAGAGCAAAAGCAAATAATTACTAATAAAATTTTAATACCGTCAGAGATCAAATATTCAATCAGACAGTAGCCTTACTTGTTGAGCAGAAACCTTGGAAATCCACGAGGGTAGTAAACAAGGAGTGTTATTCAGTGCATCATAGGATGTCTCTTTTGCCTTTCCACAATCAAGGACGAAGACAACATCATTTATTGTGATGCTTGTCTCAGCAATATTAGTAGTTAACACTATTTTTCTCACGCCATCTTCAGGCTCTTCAAAAATTAACTTCTGCAAGAATCCAGACATTTATTTAGATTATTTCAGCATATATATATATATATAGACACACACACACGCACACACACACACACATATATATATAAAGAAAAAAGAGTGGCAAAATGGCCAGCAAGGATACAGTATCTCGTAATATATACTAAACAAAGAAACAAAGATTACCTGTTCAGAACTGGCCATAGAACCATGGCAAGTAAGTAATAAAACTTGGCTAGGATCGCCAAGAATAGGATGAGCTTGCAGCTTATCCTTTAGAGAACTTATGTCGTCCCACCCAGTCATAAAAACTAGAACTGCACCAGGTTTTTCATTCTCGCAGATATAGGATAAAAGATATTCTATGAGATTAAACCCAATACTATCTGGATTCCAACATAACAAAGACTCCCGAGTCTGGGGACAGAAATACTCAAAATCCGCGGCCCGGAGTGCATCCTATTATGTATGTACAAAATGAGAAAAAGAAGAAAAAGGAAAAAGAAATCATATGGAGGAAAAGAAGCAAAAAGAAGTTTGCCTACCTCAACAGTGGAGGCAATTTGGCTCTTCCTCTTTCTTGGTGTTTGCTTACTCATTTTCCATATCCTTTCTTGACCATAGTCATCAATTTGATTATATGGAGTCAATCTGTAACCCGTCATCTCTAAAATATTCTCCAAAAAATGTGTCCAAACTGGGTATGTAAATCCCTGAATTAGAACAAGAAAGCAAAAAGGGATTCAGCCAGACATTAAACCAAAGATTTTAAACTCTGTTAAAGCTGGAGAACTCTGCCAGGAAACAAGTTGAAATAGAATATTCAAAGACTAGCATACATAGTCTGAACAAATTCCTTGAAAGATGATAAACAAGAACATAAAAGTCTAATTTCTATGACAGGGAACTTTGAAAACAAACCTACTCTTATAAGAACTGAAAGCCAAGAAAAGAAAACTCAACAACTAAAAAGGCCAAAAACAAAATCATCAGCACAGCCTAGAAAATAAAAAAGGAATGGGAGGAGAAACTTGTCATCTCTGTACGTCAATATACAGAACCAGGGAAATTAAGTCATTACTGCACAACAACATATTAAATTAGTCTCATTATAAAAAGGAGCTACATGAAAGAGAAGTTCATAACAAACTAAACTAGCTAAAGATATTACCTCATGAAAACATTGAGCATCGCATAAGAATGAAAAGACAATAACTAGCTATCTGTGGCGAAAGTGTTTCATCAATAAATTAAATGCATATTTGGAATTAAATTCCTCAACACTATGTTTAGTTGGACTAAATGGCTAATCCTTTTTTCCTGTATTTCATGCCCATGCTCTGTCCATGCACGTGGTTCAAGATCCGCTGTTACATGTAATAGCTGTTCGAGGTGTATTCATTAAAAGGATTGGATGGTCATTTGAAACCCCCACCTCTATAATGATTATTCGGTGCCACAAGGAATAGCGACCCTTACACAATTTTGAGAATCACAAAATCACCCTTCAGCCTTTGAGAAATCCTAACCACCATCTGGTATGATTTCAGATGACATGTCTGTTTCCATCCAAACATTGCGACCAAAGTTGGTCTCAAAACACTGATTTGGACTAAATGGCTAATCCTTTTGTCCTGAATTTCATGCCCATGCTCTGTCCATGCATGTGGTTCAAGAACCGCCGTAACTTGTAATAGCTGTTCGAGGTGTATTTATTAAAACGATTGGATGGTCATTTTGAACCCCCACCTCAGAAATGATTATTCGGTGTCACTAGGAATAGCGACCCTTACACAATTTTGAGAATAACAAAATCACCCTTCAGCCTTTGAGAGATCCTAACCACCATCTGGTATGATGATATCAGATGACATGTCTGTTTCCATCCAAACATTGCAACCAAAGTTGGTTTCAAAGCACTATTTGGACCAACATCCATATCCGGTTAAGAAAGCAAAATTTCCAGTTTCCCATTGTAACTAAATCTCATAAGATCCGAGAGCTTGGTCGCATCCCCTAATCTAAGGTTTATGCCATCGGCCTAAGGGAGTGGGGGGTTCTTACCCCAATGGGCTGTACCCCTGATCTACTAGTCCTATTAGTCTCGTACCCGGAATCCCATTTAACGAGTGATCCTAAACCTTCTCCGGATTCTGTTCCCAATCCTGCTTCAGATCGAATCAATAACTTCTTAACAAACGCAAGACTTTCAGTTCTCTGTTCCTACACCATTGATCGAAACTTCCCACCAACAGCCAGAAGTAAAGTAAGAGCACTAGTTAAAAACCAAGTAGCAAAAGAAATGTGGAGGATAAGCAGCGGTCATCAAAAAGCGAGGACTACCACCCGCTTACCATACAGTTGATTCCATTAAAACTAGTTGTGACCACAAGAAAAAATTATGGGCGTCAGCAACAACAAACAAAGGCAAACCAAGCAGCTGGAGAAAATAAAAGAAATAGAAAGAAAAATAAAATCAAAAGAAAAACGGAGAAATGATTAAGAAAAAATAAAGCAAAAATTTGAAAATAAAACAGCTAAATATTCTTAAATATTTATAAAAATTTTCAAAAACTAGCATTAATGGATATTATGAGTACATATTTAGAGTTTTGCAATATTTTTCTTGTTTATTAATATGTGTAATCATATTTTACAAGTTCAAATTACATTTCTTATTTACATTTTTACACTCAAGAAGCAATTATTTCTGTCGAAGAATAATATTTTTATACTAATTCTTTATACATTCTTTAACATGATTCTACCCAACCAAACATCTTCATAGTATTCCTCTTCTATTCCCTTAAACAAACAAAACTATAAAATAATCATTCCTCCTCTATAACACTCACCCAAATGACCATTCCAGTCCCTCTTATTCCATTCACCGAACCAAATGTGCCGTGATAGTTTAGAAACACTTAAAATGGAAGTTCTTCCATGCTTGCAAAAAAACAGGAAGGTGAACTAGTTTTCCATAAGGCATTGATACAGGGATCTGGAGCCCCTGTTACTCTATTGAGACATGCATCAAGAAAGACTGGAAAAATTATGACTTAAACAATTCTGTGTGCACAACAATCCCATCTAAGATGGGAACTAGCACAATCATGAAAAGCACTTCATAAGAAACCACTAGACCACCAAATCGGACCCAAACCAATCAGCTTATTGGGATGAAACTACTGATAGTATTGATTTTTAACTTACTGGAATGTGAATTAAAGGAGCCCCACCAAAATATGATGAAAAAAGCTCAGCATCTAGAGTTGCACTCATCAAAATCAGCCTTAATTCTGGGCGGCGGGGAAGGAGATCTTTGAGGATGATGAGCAAGAAATCTAATATATTTTTAATATCATATGTTAGAAATCAGATATCAATAACACCAGGACAACAACAAAAACTGCACATATTACCTTCATTCATCCCACGTTCATGAATCTCATCCACAATGACATGGGTTACACCTTTTAAATTTCTATCAACCAGCAGCCTTCTCAATAAAATGCCTGTAGTGCAAAAGAGAAGGCGGGTATCTCTGCCTTTCATACCTTCAAGCCGCACTTTATACCCAACCTTCAAGTAAAGCCAACAAAGAGAGAAATTTTCATCAATTTGATGGAAAAAGTTTACCTTCAGGTAATGCTTTGGGCAAGTATCCTAGAGAACTATTTCTGTCAGAAACTAACAGATTCACCCAATTGCTCTCCTCTCTCTGTAGCAACTCTTTCTGAAACAGTCATAGCTGATATTCGCCTGGGTTGCGTACATATTATTCTACAAGCAGCGCCACGAACAGAATCTATCTCAGATTCTAAAATAAATTGGGGAATTTGTGTAGTCTTGCCACACCCAGTTTCACCTGATATAATGACAACCTGCAAAACACAAACTTTCATGATCTCAAAACAAATAAGGAAAATGTAACATCAATCTCCATAACTGAAGTAATGCACCAATTACGTGGAATTAAAGAAACCAACAATTAGTTCCAACAAGATGGTCTACTCAAAATAAGAAAAATAAGAATATACTAAATTACAGTAAAACTTGCAAATCTATTTATTGTCCGCCCATGGAAATTGACATGTACATTAAAAGTTAATAACATGAAAATTATATTATACTAATATATACATCAATAAAATTATTTTGACCAATTCAGTGTAAAAGAGGAAAGCAAATTAAATCTATTACACTCCAGGAAAATCTTCATCAATACAGTAGCAGTTCATTGTTCTTCCATTGCACCATATCTTCTTTGTCCCTTTACATCCACGCATAATTAACCCTTTAAACTTCAGCCATTACAGACGGTAATGGCTGGCATACGATTATAGTAATTACTAAATGAGCTTGACATGACCTTTCTAGCCAAATCTCATAACATCAAATCCAGCTCATTTAATGAAACAAGGCCAACATGGGCCAAGCTCAATTAATTTGTTAAGAGACCAATACAAACAGTTTCTTAAATGGTTGACCCCCAAATAAGTGGCTCAGCTCAATTCTACCCAATGGAACCCTATATGTTAAATACGAGTCTTTTACCACTAGTTTCCTGCAATAGCAAACAACTAAAAACAAAAAATGACTGCTAAGGTCGACACACCTGATTCTGCAAAATCGTTGTCAATATAGCATCCTTCTCTTTATAAGCAGGAAGACTTCGACGAAATTCCAGCATTCTTGTCCCTTCATGAGACTCCTACAAAACATAAATAGAGGGGGGAAAGACAAAATCAGAATAGTCCAAATCAGCATTAGATTAACATTCGTAATTAGAGATGATAGGCAAAGGACTCAAAAGGTTTACATAGGAAACATATTTTCCCTACCAAAAACTAGCAGCCATGTTAGGTTTTCTTTCTACTTGATTGTTGATGAAATCAAGGAATCCTACTTGTGAAGCTTAGAGATATTGCTTTCAGTCTCTCCTATCTTTACTCAGTTTTCCATTTCTTAAACAATTCATACTGTTATCATAACAGCCCCCAAAGCTATACTATATCACATTGTGGCCAGAATGTGCATTTTAGCAGTGGCGGATCTTGACATGTGGTACTGGAGGAGCCTATTCAAATTTTTATAAACAAATTAAGTTTAAGGCGCAATTTAACTAGTCCAAAGTATAATAAGTATATATAAACATATATTTTATATTCTTGAGGGGGCCAAGGCTTCCCCATGGTTATACTACCATTCGCCATTGAAAATGAGGTATGAACTGCCCCATCATTCTGCCTAGATCTTACACATGAAGTACCAACAAAAATTCAAGATATTACATATTTCAAAATGATTCAAATCAAATTAACGTGTTACAAGAATATATTAATTATTTTTCTTTTCTATTTGTGAATCACAATGTTCCCAATAACCTATTACTATGATAAAAGGAACTAGTAGGAACCAAAGAATTGTTTTGCGGCCTAGTGTTTTTGTTAAGTCATGGCTTTCAATTTTCTACGATTTTATTCTTTAGTTTGCCACTTCATAGATAACAGCCATATAAAAGGTTGAGAAGTGGTATCTTAAACCCTTGAATTTGCTGCTATATTTCATTGCCAAATGTCAGCTTCTCATTAAATTAAAACAGTTCTCAATCATCATAAATAGTCTTCCCCAGTAATTTGGAAAGGATCTAAAAAAAGTCTCTCAGTAAAATCCTCTCTTTAACTTTATTTTCTTGAATTTGTTACACAGATATCCATCTCATATTGGGAAGCATCTACTTGTCACTATCATCTTCTGCAAGCATCCTCTCTTACAAAATCTTACAATCACCCACCCTTGGAATCAAGGCTGGTTAGCACTTTCCCATTATACACTCCGGCCTTTTCTTTCTTAACCATCCCATTTTTACAGTGTTGGACTAGCTCATCTACCTTTACTAAAAGAAGTGTCCACAGCTGATTAGACAACAAGAACTGCTAGACTGGTTTAAAGATAGAGAAGCCATGGCCTCCTTGAAATTTTCTTTTTTTAAATTTATTACCAATCCCGTTAAGTTATTATATTTTTCTCACTTATTTGCACTTGATCCAACTTTTAGAAATTGCTTTTTTAGGATATTCGTTCTTGATTTAATCTGATTATTCCTAAATTAATATAATTATTTTACTTGTCAAAAATCAGAAACAGTGTTTGGTTTAAATAAAAAAAAAAATATATATATATATACTTAATATTTTTATACAAAAAACATTTTGTTTTCTTTTCTTTTTGTTTCCCAAGATAATTTCTATATATGAAGATTGCTATAATTTTATATCTTAGACAGCAATTAGTTTTAAATATGTATTATGTACAAGCAATATGGATATCATAGCACACAAGATATTTGATTTCAATAAACAAAAGCAACCATATATTGTTTCGGAAGTTACTAAAAGTAAAAAGAAAAAGCGTTGATTAAAGCGGCCAGCACATGCAGCCAAAACTACTATTATTTTATATAATCAAGAAATCAAAATCACAAGATATGTACTCTTCAACTCCTCTTTCCATTGGCATTGCAATAGAAAAAAAATATGCAACAACATATCTTACAGGAAATTAAAGAGGTAAATTTGAATAATAAAGGCTAAAACACAAAAAGTGTCCATGTTTAAATCTATCTCATGAACCCACCACTTGTTGCAATCAATTGAACCCCTTCACTGTTATTTGCACCCAATTAAGCCCTTCTTGGGACCAAATTATTCACCTGATCCACATGACAGTATCTTCCGCTTACCCTAGGCCTAGTCCATTGTATAATGCGATTTGTCATGTGGCAGATGACCAAGGCCATTAATTAAAATTTTAACTTGTAAGGAAAATTTTTTCTTCCCAATCGAGTTGATTTAAAATTGGATTAATTATTCTCCAATTATATGGCATTGAGATCAACTCAGAAATGTTAGTGTCACATGGGTTACATTACTTGTTTTCCGTCCCAAAAAGGCTTAATTGGTAATAAATAATAGTTGAGGGGCTTAATGGATTGGAAAGAAAAGAAGCTTATGAGATATATTTAAGTACAGCGGCATTTTTGTAGTGCAGCACACTGATCATCGATATTCTAACAAAATGGACATGTAAAAGATGTAATGAGTAGGCAATAGTAAGAGTCACTCAGGGAAAAATGAACCTGCCACGCTCGTTGCTGATCACGCAACTGCAAACTTCTCCGCCAAAGAATTTTCTCCATGACAGCCGTGCTCGATGCCAGTTGCTCTGGCTGCTCAAAAAGTCCTTCATCGGTGACTATACTGCTATTACTGCTTGATCTTGAAAAACAATTGTCTGAATAGCTTTCCTTAGTCCTAGATTTTTGAGAAAGGTATTCCCCAAGATAGGCATCAACTCTCTTCAGCAAACTAAAATTTAAATTCACCTGTCATATACTAAAGCCTCAGTATGATACGTATAAGAAAAACAAAACCATGAAAGCCAAGAAAAGGAAACTCTGAAACACCATCGTAAACGTTGGATATAAGGATTAGAAATGAGAAATTAGAACAAGAACTCAATTTCCACAAGATATGACAGCATACACAGACAGGCACATACACAGCATCATCAAACTCTAGAAGGCAACCTATAAAATATGAAGTACCAATATAGATACCAGAAGAGTGACATAAAAAAGCACAATGAGAAGAAACATTTCAAAATTAGAAGTTAGGAAGACACGCATACTTTTAAAATCCATAAATCAACTAGAATGTGCTCCAAAGGCATAAAACAGAATATACGTAAATATATAAATCAAAAAAGGAGACAATAATTGAATAGTAACATGTGATCTAAGGGCGTTCTTTGGATTTCTCTTATAAATTTGCTTATTAACGTCCATTTGGTAAATTTCAATATGAGACAAATGAACACTGGTGTTATTTTGTGCATGTATGAGAAAAAACGAGTTGAAATGTATCAGCACATATGGTCCCTCATGACATAACAATGGGACCAAAATCAATTCTATTTCTTTTTCTTTTCTTTTTTTTTCCTTTTTTTTTTTTGGGCAACCAGGACATATGGGTATGCAACAAAATACGTTGGTGGTCCAACAAGGATCCTAGTGGAAGGCGGTACTGTAGTATTGGTATTTCATAAAAGGGAGCATAGAGTGAATGAAATTACAAGAGTACCTCCCTCTGTGGACGCTTATCATCCAGGTCAAATCTGTAGTTAGGCAGGGGGACCTTACTGAAGACGGCAACTTTCGAATAAAGATGGCTGTCAAACATAATTTCGGATCAGAATACCCATCATTTCTAACAACTTTTCAGACAAATACATCTATTTTTATCAAGGGAGATACCTGTATAAACCCAATCTGCTTGCCAAAGCTGCTATTTGCTCAAAGTCTCGTCTGTCCTTCTTCTCCCTCGAGACCAACTCCTGTTTCCCATCATCACGTAAAAGTATAGCTAGCTTTCTCTTCCACTCCTCAATGTTAGCACAACTTAAAGTGCCCTAAAAAGCAAAAGTTTGCAGAAACGAAATTATGACAGCCTTCATGCAACAAATACAACTAAGATTCTAACAGAAAACGTAGATACCAATTTAGAGATCTAAACCTTAACATTGAACCTAGGAAAAGAAAAAGTCTCTAAAATATCTTATCTCAGCTGTAATATCTGCCTTTCAATGCTTTTTCTAATGATTTCTTATTTTATCCTTTTATTTTAACTTTTTAAGAGAAAACTCCTATTTCCTAAGTCTCTGAAATATCTTATCCCGGCCCTAACATTCAGCTCTTAAAGAAACCATTTTTTTAAATTTTCTCCTTTTTATGGAGTTATTAAGAGAAAACTCCTGATTTCCTTAATGTTGATGAACAATTGGCTGATTTAATAGCCAAATACTATAAGTATTTAGAGCACATAATCGCGTGATTTGCATACAAAACTGAAGAATCAGTCAATGCTCTTTGCTTCAGATAAGTGGGCTTATTCAGTGACGTAAAAGGGGTAAAAAGAAAACAAAAACAACAAAAGCAAACCAGAATAAACTTAATTTGATGCAAAATTGAAGTTGAAATCGGAAAATAAGGTGTTCTAGAACACTAAACAATAGCACTCTATAATATCTTAAAGTGTCCAGAAGACTATTTATGCTAGGATTACAGGATTCAAGCCTAGCCCTCATTCAAACTCATAAAAAATCTTCATGCTAGTCATATGACCATTTAATTTAATAAAAACAGTTATTAACTTTAAAAGAAAGTAAAAAAAGAAGACAAAGAATATTATATCTACTACCAAAAAAAAGAATATTATATCAAAGTAACCAATCTAGATATATCTTAAGATTCTCTTGCATCATTCAGTCATTGATACAGACATTGTAATTACAAATTTCACTGGCAACCCATTAGTCCAGCTTCATCTCTTTTATATGTATAGTTTAATCCTCAGTCTATAGAAATACTGGCCAATCTTTACTTTATTGTGGTTTATCCCACATATCGTGCTAGAGCAAAGCAAACATATTCATTATGAGTGTCAAAAAAATAAGGGTGTGTGGTTTATGCAAAAATTAAAAATTAAAGAGAAAAGAGAGAGAGAGAGTCTTGGTAACCAATTGATCATGTGTAGAAATCTCTCACTATTACATATCCCATACACCGTAAAGGTGGCCAAACTAAATTCTTTATTGTATAGGGAAACTTAACCATAAACTAAATAAGTAAACATTTATATATATATATATATATATATATAATAAAATAACATCAATCATTTAAAAAAATTGATTTAATTAAATGTAAAGTAATGAAAAGACGATAGACATGTCCATATCATCAAATAATAGATATTACATAATAAATAATGCACTATATGCTCAACATCAAAAGATTGACATAGTAAGAACTTTGTAATCAGTCCTAAAATTTATCTAAGTGCGTTAATAAAAAAATAAAATGTGGGTGCCATGGCTAGATGTTACTAAATCAGACTTGAATCAGTATTTTTACTACTCAAGAGATAAAAGCTATGGAGTTGTCATCAATTTGAGCACAAGAAACATGATAAGAATGTAAAAAAGTTATGCACTATCAAAATGTAAAACATTACTATATTTTAAGAAAAGAATCAACTTGATCAGGCTTTACCCTGCCACCACACTTGAGTTAATTGTGGTGGGCAGATTAAAACTCATTACCTAAAGAAAAAATTAATGTCAATGTTGTCACATATTGAGTAAAAGCCAATGCCACAATAAACTCTTACCAACAGGTATTCTTGCAACCACATACTCATGCTTAGATCAGGCAAATGAGCATCTTCTAAATAACAAGCTCACCCATATAATCAGTTATTGCAAAACAAATTTCAAGGTGTGACGTGTGAATAGATGAAGGCCGTGATCCAAGGACAATTCAATCTAAGGAAGTATCCAACAAAACTTGTCCTAACTAGAAAATTACTTGAGCTAAACTTGTCATTGCCAATTGACAGCACTAATATCACAACTATTAAAGGCAACTCACTTCCAGTACAGAAAAATTGTTCAATACTATGAATATGCCGTCCTGACCCAAACACAGTGACATTTTAATGCAAACCAATAAACTAAATACACAAACCAAAACTTCAATTCAGTGAAAAATAAAGGGATGGAACGATATTTCAACAAAAGAAATAAAATATGCACATCTAAACTGACCAATTGCAAAGACAAATCGAGCTCCCTATCAGAGCCATCCTCAGAAATCCCGTCATCTGGAGCTGAATTACCCTGCGGATTATCACCATTACAAGTCCTCTGGTGTTGTCGGTGGTGCGATTGAAGCGATTTCGGTTGTTGTTGAGAGTAATGCACGGGAGGAGCAGCAGTACCCCGAGTACTGACAACGGCAGCATTCTCATTGTCGCGGACCTTGGAGCGAATGACGGAGGGAAAGAAATCGGCTCCGTTCGGGGAGCGGAGACGGTGGTGGGGAGGAACGTAAACGGCGCCGTAGGAGGAGGGAGGGCGGTCCTTCATGTTGGAAAAAAAAGAGTGAGGGTTTTGGGGTTTTTGTGAGAAAATGTGGAGAGAAAGAGAGGAAGAGAAGAGAAGAAGAGTGCATGCACTTGCACGGTAGGAATAATAACGGAAATTGATTTGCTTTCGGTTTCTTTTAGTCTTGGTTTTGGGGAGAGAAACAGAAATTAATTTACCGGACAAAATGCTCAGCTTATTGCTTTATCAAATTGTGCTTCTACCAAATCAACTTCCACTTTGCATTATTATGTCTAACTGACTAGAAAAAATGCGCTAGAAAGACCTGTTCGAAAACACGAACCTCACCTGAACTCAATTGATTTAAAAAGTCAGAAAACCTGAATCCGCTTGAGTTTGAATCCGAAAAAATTTGAAACTGAAAAAATTCTTATCCGAAAAAACTTGAACCTGAAAAAACCTGAATTTAATACTAATATTAAAAAATAATGAAATAATGAGATTTGTATTCAAACAAAATTTTGATAAAATTAGTTTTTTCTTTTAGGAAAATATAGTATTACTTAAACAGTTGTGTTACTATATTAGTTTGTTTGATCTTCAATTTCTCTTCCTAAAAGTTATTTATTGGATAAATAGAATTATGAATTCCAATTCGATGAAAAATTATTGATTGAATAGAGAATACAATTTCTCAATTTCAATTACGATTTTGGGTAGTTAATGTGGCTTATAATTTGCCACGTCACTGCCCTTATCAGACTTTTTCAAATTTGCTAGATTCAATCCCACTGAGCACGTTCCCATTTTCAGCTTCACTCTCTCTTTGCTCTGTCTCCGCTCTCATCTGCTTTTCCTTCTCTTTCTCTATCTCTTTCATCTTCTTCCCTTCTACTAACCCTTCGTTGTATTTCTCTATATTAATTTTTTTGTTTTCATTTACTTTTACAGTGTATTTTCATTAGTTAATGATAATGTTTTTTTGGGTTTTATTCAAGCACTGATTTCTTCCATCAATCCCTTTTTTTTATTTGAAGTTTTTTACAGTTTTTCTTCTCTATTCCTCTATAAAGTTCATCGCAGAAAGGTAACGTTATATTTTGCATCTTGGTCAAATTTCTGTCTTCCCTTTGTCCCATTTATTACTTGATCTTTGATTAAAGATCTAAAGTTGATTCTTATTGTTTTCCTCCTTTGTTTTTTTGTTTTGGTTTTCAAAGAAAAATTAACAGAAATAGGTTTGACAATGGGTATGACAAGGAGTAAAAGAGACAGTGGATATGAAATATATATATAGCAATGACTTAGACTCCAAGACATCACAAATTGGAATTACTAAGAACCATGTCATAGATCACTAGTAGTGATTAATTAAAGGAAATTAAACTTTGATTAAATTTACTTTAGTTATAACTCATTTTTTTTAGCAATAATAGATTCAATTCATTAATTTGTGAAATCGGGATTACAAACGCTAGGAGGCAAGCTCCCGCATCGCACAAAATCAACATCTAACTGTGCTAAACTACGTGCCAATGAATTAGCTTCTCTACGAATAGAGGTGGCAAAATGAACCCGACCCGAAAAAACCCACCTGAATAACTTGAACCCGAACCTAAACTGTGCCTGATTCACACCGCCTGAACCCGAGTTCGAAAGAAACTCGAACCCGAAAAACCCGAACCTGAAAATACCCGATCCCGAAAATACTCGAACCCGAAAATACCCGAATTCAACACTAATACAGCAATATATTTATAAATGAGGAAATTTGTAATTAAATAAAAAATTGATAAATTAAGGGTGTGTTTGGCATTGTTTTTGTTTTCTGTTTTCTGTTGCCAATTTTCTGTTTTTGGAAACAAAACAGTGAAAATATGTTTGGTAGACCGTTTCTGTTTTCAAAAATTTTGGAAACAGAATCAGTATTTTGGAAAAAAGTGGAAGCAAGAATTTTGTGTTTTCATGTTTTTCCAAAACACTTTCAAAACACAGAAACACATTGATGAACAGTAACAGAAATGCTTTTTCACCAATATTTTTAAGCTTTTTATTTAAAAACATGCAACAAGATTGTATATATCCAAACATGTTTTTGTTTTCAAAAAATTGACAGCGTAACAAAAACAAAACGAAAACGGAAAAAAAAAAAAAGAAAAACGAAAACGATGCCAAACAACCTCTAAATAATTGATAGCATTTGTTTAATTGTTTTGCTTAGGTTTTCCCTCGACTAAATAGCATGTTTGCCCCCTGAATCTTGCAAATTTACACCAATTTGCAAAGGAGATCATTTGGAGCCAAAGGCAGCAATTTCAGAAGGCAAAGTTCAAAATTAAAGAAGCTTAATCAAGTCTGAGTATAAGAAGAATGTTCAAGTCAAGACAGAATTTTGAAGTTAGAAAAAAACTGGAAGACATTGGTGGGATTAATGATCTGGAGATTAAAGAAACTAGCAGCTAGAAGACAAACAGTATGGACACACTGAAGTGTTCAATGTTGTACGGACGCGCTGAAGCTGTCAACAGCCTGACGCGACTAGAATACAAAAATAACGAGCAAATGGTTGAATTTGAACCCGATAACGGCTAGTTTGCTTGAGAGACTATAAGAACTCAAATCTAACCGTTTGAGTCAAATTTTGGAGCATTTTTTAAGATCTAATCAGTTTCTCTCTCCAGAATTTCAAAGTCCCAACAGTCCAAGCTTTGCACTCTCTCTAATTTCTCTTAGTTGGTTGGATCTTTGTATTTGCACTTAAAGATTATATCTTTAGATTGTAATAGGCCTAATCTTGTGTATTCTGATCTTTTAGGATCGTTTCTACACTCATATACTTTGATTTTGTGATTGGTTAAGTGCGGGTTGTGCACTTGTGTTTGAAACTTCGGGTTTGAAGCTTTGTGGTTGTAAAAAGGTGTTGTGAAGATCATGTTAACTTCACTGATAATGGATTCTGAAATCCTTGGTGTGTGGTATCCAAGGTAGAGGACGTAGGCGTGAAAGGCCGAACCTCTATAAATTGCAGCGTCTTCAATCTTCCATCATTTCTTCAATCGTTCCAGTTTTATCTCTCCTTACTCTCTTTAGTTTCCACCATTCAGTTGTTAACGTCTTTATTTATTTTCTTTAAACTTACACTTGCTTTGTTTGCAATTTGTCCTTAACTGCCTGTTCTGAATCAGTGCCTTTAACACATTTCAGAAAACCCAAAAAGTTTTCGTTAAGTGCTGTTCACCCCCCTCTAGCACATCAAGTGGACCAATACACTTATTCCTCATGACATGAATAGTTTCAAAAGCAATTATTGTGTTGTCATATATCATCCTCTCAGGCACAAACGCACTCTGACTTTCGTCAATTATGCGAGTTAGAATCATCTTCAGTCTATTTGCAATAGCTTTCGAAACTGTAGACACTGAAATTTGGGCTTAATTAATTTTGGGACAAGCCCATTATTTTTAGTCCAAAAAATGAAACTCATGTTTTATTATTTTTATGGGTCCATGTAAGTGGGTTTATTTCTTTTCATGTAAATTGAGTCCAAACCCAATAGGGGAATGACTCTAGGTATAAATAGATAAGTCCCTAGGGTTAGGGGGGAGGTTTTTTTGAGGTTAAAAAAAGGGAGAGCCGAAAATTGTTGAAAAAGAATTGAGAGCCGAAAATTGTGTTTTATCAAAAGGAACTTAGCAGACGAAGAAAAGAAGAAAAAAGAAAGATTTGTCTTGTACGTGAAATTGATTGGCTTGTAAAAGGAAATAGAAGAATAAAAAATCCCAATTTGTAGAAGTTCTTCAGCGTGGTTAGCTTTCAGGTAAAAATTCTTTTTTTGACTCTTTATTCTTTATTCTTATATATTCCTTCGTGCAAACCATTGAT
>AWUE01011883.1:0-17834 GCA_001974825.2 Corchorus olitorius | reverse complement strand
CTATCAACTAATTTAATGACCTTACACTATAAAGATATGTACAGTACTGATTTTCTTATCTAAGATTAATTACTTAAAAGGTTATGGAAATTATTATAGTACTATCTAGATTGAAAGAACCTTACATCCTTATTAATTTTAGTAACCTTTTATCATCAATAAAGTGTTACAAATTTTATTACTTAAATTACTAAAAATGCTATAAAAGTTATTAAAATTGTATTTACCAATCCTTATTTTTTAATAACATTAGTAAACTTTCATCAACGGTGAATATTTGCCATTTTTTTCTCAAAAGTTACTGAAAAACCTATAATGATCACAAAAGAGGTATAGTACTATCCACTAATTCAATAACCTTACATCTTTTGTGATTTTGGTTATCATATTTCTTATTACATTTTTTGTAATTTTGATTATCATATTTCTCCAAAATCTCACAATTCAACCAAACATACCCGGACCTGTAAGTCAAATTTCCATATAAGGTTATAACTTATAACTAAACTTAATGCAACATAGGGAAGTATAAAATTAGGTGTACAAAATTGGTTCCTAGTTACTAATTCATATATCCTTCCTTTTTTTGGTGATAAAGAAATAATTTATATACTATATATGCGTATCTTTGGCAAGTTGAAGTAAAATTAAAATTGATATCTCGCTATAACTCTACCAAATTAAAGAATGATCAATGTGATCTAAAATAACATAGCATAAAGGTAATGATCTTATTTAAGGTTACAAAAAAAAACTATAATGATCATTAAAAAGACATTATACTACTTTCAACTAATTTTTTTTAGATAACTTTCAACTAATTTAATAACCTTACATTCTTAGCAATTTTGGTTATCAAATTTCTCATTTATGCTTACTAATTAGAAAGCTAAACTATAGTATTATATCAAGAAATGTAGCAACCTTACATGCTTAATAACTTTATCAATGGTGAATGTTATTAATTTTTTAAGTCTAAGATTACTAACAAAGTTGTAGTGAATAAGATACAACACATTATTATTATATATAAAACTATACCAAAAAAAGTAGTTGAACATTAGTGGTTGATTTATTAAATTAAATTAGATCAATGTCAAACAAAATTTCAAAATTATAAAAGATATTAAAGATCCGATTTATTTATCAATGGTGAATGTTATTATTTTTTTAAGTCTAAGATTACTAACAAAGTTGTAGTGAATAAGATACAACACATTACTATTATATATATAGAAATATACCAAAAAAATTAGTTGAACATTAGTGGTTGATTTATTAAATTAAATTAGATCAATGTCAAACAAAATTTCAAAATTATAAAAGATATTAAGATCCGAATTTATTTATTATTAAGAAAACAATATTTCTTTTTTTGGCCAACAAAACAATATTTCTTTTTAGTCAATACATTTGCACAAATGCCTAAAAATTTGAATTAAAAAAAATAGCTAAGAATTTAATTAATGTAAGTATTTCAGTTATTATAGTATTACATTTAATTAATGTAAGTATTTTAGTTATTATATAGTATATTACATAGGAATTAAAAATTAATTGAAATAAGGGTGCGGTAAAAGAAATTATAAATTTTAATATGATAATATTTTTAATTTAATTGATAAATGAAATTACATATTGAACCTTAAAAGTTTAATTTGATAAATACATGTTTACCCTTTAAATGAATACTAAACATTTAAAATTAAAAAGGTTATTTTAGATATTTCAAATCAATGGTTTTGAAGTTTAGAATTATATAGTATATAGATATATAATTGTAATCTATACATATTAAAGACAAAACTGAAATCGTAACTAGTTTTTTACCCAAAAAAAAAAAATCGTACCTAGTGATTACGAGCATGCATTAATTTTAGATTGGTGAGAACTGAGAGTGAGAGGCAAATAATGCTAGCTATGGCTAACCATTAGGAGAGGGACAGTACTAGAAATATGGAATGTTTTTTTCAAGTTTTTTCACACAATATTTAATTGAGTGACAATATAATGCATAGAGCCTTCTAGAGTAGACATGATCACCGTCCGGTTCCGATTACTCTAAATGATGGAATCTAACCTTAACCTTAGTTAGTAAGGTTTGGTTCCGGTTCCGAACTGGAACCTTACTTCTTTTTTTTCCTCTTAAATGAAAGGAAAAAGGAAAAAGAAAAAAAACTTGAAGTCTAAAGAGAATAATTGTATTATTATAATTAAATTACATATATTAAATTAAAATAGTTGATGATAAAAAAGTCAAAATAGTTTATAAACTATATAATATATATAATATATAATCATAATGTATTGAAATATAATTTTTTTGTTAAAAAATATTAAAAATATATTATAATTATTATATAATAATATTAATTGAACTTATTTCAATATTATCATTTTATTATTATATCTATACCAACCATAAAATATAAAAGTACTAAAATATTTTTTGAAATTATTGACGGTTCCAAAGTTCAGTTCCGGTTCCACAAAACTAGAACCTAACCGGAACCTTTTAATAGGAAGATTCCAGAACCGAACTGTACAGTACGATTCCAATTCCGGTTCTAAAAATTAGGTTTCGGTTCGATATTACAATTCGAACCGAAATTGGAAATTGGAAAATTTTGGCCTGAAATTGGAAAATTGGAGACAGAAAGATATTATGTAGCTGCCCAAACAGGGGAAGGGGATAAAGGAAAGGCTTTTATTAATTAATCAATATAAAAAGTGTATGGAGAGAAATGGTTATGGTTGCGTTCCAATTTCCAACAAGTCCCTCCATTTCAATTGCAAGTGTCCCTTCCATACTTACTTTTTCATCTGGATCCAATTGCCGAAAAAAGTAAAGAGTGGTTGAGTGAAAAGTCCAAAAGCTTGTTATCATAATGGGAATAATTGCATAAGCAAAACCCACAAGACCTTTTGTTTTTTCAAGCTAATTGTTCAATTAGGATAAGACGTTTCAATTCAGGTCTAATTTATGATATAATTTTTTAATTTGATTGATTGGGGGTAAATCGCTTCAAAACTGGTTCAATTTGGGACAATCTATCAAATAGGGACACAACATTTTATCTCATTCTTAATTAATTCCACGAAAAGGTTATGCCCCTATTTGACGGGTCATAGGTTATTTCGAATTGAACCGATTATGGAATGTTTTGTCCCTAATTAATCAAATTAAAAGTAACTACTCTAAATTAAGGTTAATTAAAACTGAAACGTTTTGCCTTGAGCATTTAGCTTTTTTTCAAGAAAAACTTTATACTGATATTATTTATAATATAATAAGTTGAGAGGATGGATTTATCAAGCTTAGACATTCCTCATGCTGATAAAAAAAGGTGATATATAGCATAATCAAGTTATATATTATATATATACGTTTGATTTAGAACCTCACAACATTTTGACACTTATTCTTTAAGTTTGATAATATGTATTTGTTGCGCTAAAAATCTCTTGCTAGAGTTTTCGCGGAGAATTCTTTATGACAGCGTAAGGGCGTGCCAGTCAATTTGCTGAAATTGACAAAGAGGTTGTAAAAACAAGATCTGGTGCGCGGAGCAGCAGATTAAAAGATCAGAACGATTATGGGGACTGGATCAAAGTCACACCGGAGCATCTAAATCATTGGATCCACACAAACTGCTTCTCAAATTGGGCCTTCCTCTTTTTCGGATCAGATCTGAGAGATCTGCTTTGATTGTGATTGAAATTGAAAAGAAAATAACAAACTGATTTGTTATTTCTGAATGAAGAACACGTGTACAGTGTTTGTATGTCCGGAGACAAGATTGAAACAAGAGAGAAACACTAAAAGAGTGTTTGTTTGTCCGGAGACAAGATCTAAACAAGAAAAGTATGAAGAACTCGTGATGAACAGGGTGAAAATGGCGCAGAGCCAGAGAGAAAATAAGCACGGAGCTTGGTTTTTTGCGCGGAGCAAGTTTGTAGCTGCAAGAGCTGGTTTTTGATTTCTCGGGAGAAATGTCTGAGATGCGGAATCTGCCTGAAACCTGAGAATGGCCTCCCTTTATATAGGGGACGGTTTAGGCTTGAGCATTTAATGCCATTGCCTTGCTGAGAAAGGCAAAATCTTCTCCTATGCAGATGACAGCTTTCAGGAAAGTGCAGTGAAGCTTCCTTCTTCTTCTGATTGCATCTAACTGCTTGGGAGAGGATTGGACATGTATCAGGGTGCCACTTTGCTAGGATAGGGGACGAAAATCTGCCTCCTGGGTAGTTGATGACAATTCTTCCTTCTGCCTATCACAGTGCAGCAGGCTTTTGTTGCTTCTTTTGTGCTGAATTTAGCTAATTTGGCTAAGTAGTGGCCAATTGACATCATGAATTGAACTTTGATCATCAAAGCCATGAAATTACCCATACTTGGTCATATTTAGCTCTTTAAATCATGAAAATAAAAATTAATTAAGAAAATGGCTTAAACCGGGGTGAGAAAGCCATATGTCCTTAATTGAAAAGAATGCAAAAGTTGCGAACGATCTCGGATTTAACCAAAATTTCACCAGTAAGCTTAGAATATCTCCATAAGATCATGGAAAAAATCCCAAGTTAATTCGAGCTCTTTATCATGGTGAATTTGGTTTCACTCCCGAAAATGTCCTTAATTGAAAACCGGGCATAAGTTTTTACTCCGATGTCAGAATGAAGTGAAATTTTACCATGATGATCTACATAGCTCAAGGATCATCACGGTATGCTCCTTGGAAGAAATCGCAACATCTAGCCTCTCCAATTGATCAATTTTACCGTTTTGTCCTTAATTGAACAAAATACAAGTTACAATTTTCACCTCCCGGGGTAGGAAGGAGGCTAGGCGTTTTCTCCATTGTGGTAGGTCGATTATATGGAGGAGGTGTGAGGTTGAAAATCTCATGCCTCTCTCACGTGCATAGATGTTTCTCTTGCTGACAAACTTTAGCTCTCTGCCTCCTTCCTGCAAGAAGAGAAAAATATCTCTCTGCAGGGCAGAGGGCGGCCTCTCCTCTGACTGGGAGACGACTTGGGCCTTGCTATGTATGTCCATGAGATATTTTTCATCTCATGGTCAGATGGTAAGCAATTTTCCTTATTTACTTGTTTGCCTCCTTATCAGGCAGCAATATTAAAGGAAGCTGCTTCTGATTTGATTCTGTATGCCACTCAACTGGGTAGCAGCGGCATGCACTTAGAAATTTAATAATAATTATTCAAAAATAATTATTATTTAATTAGTAATTAATTAATTTCAGCCCTTACAATTAATTTACAAGACTTTCCTAATTCAATTTGAATCAGGGTGGTGCAGAAAACCTAGTTTCTTTAGAAATTTTGATTAAATCCTAACCACACATCTTGATTATAATTATGATAAGACCAATTTACCCTCAATTGTAAATTGAGGTATAAACAATATTTGATTGAGTGAAGTTATAACAGTGTGGTCTATTAGCAATATGGTGTTGATGAACCCTTTAGTTTTTAAGAGTCAAACCTTAACAACCTCAAATATAGGAACTCATATTTCTAATGTTATATCTAGAACCAAAATTGACATCTCCTACGAAATTAGTGACATAAATACCCACTAATAATTTTTTCCCACCAATTTATTGTCACGGAAATTCTTTTCCGTGGCTATAATACATTCTTCTTGTAGTATATATGATAATCAATCAAGCACGAGTTTGTCTAACTACTACATATGCATATAAAAAAAAATTAACCTAAGATCAGATAGGCCTTTTGAATTTATAAGACTTATCTTTTCTCCATTTTTGACCTTAGTGTCCCGTATCTATTGATGAGGCAGATAATGTCACTTAAACCTTTCAAACCATGCATAGTCCATATTTGAAGCAAGCAAAACGTTTTCATTATTAATCTGAATATTGTGATTGTAATTGAGCACTAGCTAGGGGAGAGTGGGGTTGCCCCCAAAAGTTTTCAGAATTCTCCGGTATGTTTATAAGTTTTTCAGTATTGCATAATCTCTATAAGTTTCCAGTATATATGGTCCCAGAATTGACAAGAAACAAAGTTTGAAAATTTAAATTATCATTTTATCAATTCATGCATGAATTAAATATGAACTATATATTTTTCTTTTTGATTTTTCAGTCAATTACATGCACGTGATTAAATTTTAGGCTTAATATCCAAATTAACTCCTTAACTATCCATTTTTGGACAAGTTGATCCATTTACTTTTTTCTTTTGGGATCTATAAATCTCATAATTTGAAAAAACGAGGCAAATTACACCTTTTCTAACGGATCGTTTAACGTCGGGAAGGTGAGGATGCGTCTGACTTCTGATTAAAGCGATTCTAACGGCGTTTGAAAGATCTCGACGAGAAGAACCAGATGGTCAGGGAGGTGAGAAAACTAAACTATCAGAAAATTTCAGATTCCGGGTCAAATTTAAAACTTTGACTGGAAGGTACAGACTTATTCGGAGTCCGAACGAGTTGAATTTCTGATATGTCACTCTTTGAGGGATGCTGGATCTAGTTGTTGTTAAGGTGAGAAACAATAATAAAGAAAATAAGGGATGCCGGTCTACGGGCATCGGAACAGGATAAATTTCTTATATGCCACCCTCTAAGGGATGCTGGTCTTTTTCGCCCCATTTTATTTGTTATTTTTTCTCACTTCCACAATCAATAGATCTAAAATCTCACAAAGAGTGACATATCGGAAATTCAGCTCGTTTCGACACCGAATAAGACCACATCTTCCAGTTAAAGTTTTAAATTTGACTTGAGATCTGAAATCTTCCGATTGTTTGGTTTTCTCATCTCCCTGACCATCCGATTCTTCTCGTCGAGATCTTTCAATTGCTGCTAGAATCGACGCCGAATAAGACCGCACCTTCTAGTCAAAGTTTTAAATTTGACTCGACATCTGTAATTTTCCGATTGTTTGGTTTTCACACCTCCCTGACCATCTGATTCTTCTCATCGAGATTTTTCAAACGCTGCAAGAATTGTCTTAATTGGAAGTCGGACACGTCCTCACCTTCCGGACGTTAAACGATCCGTAAGAAAAGGGGCTAACTTGTCTTGTTTTTACAAGTTATGAGATTTATTTGTCGCGAAAAAGAAAATGTAAAGGGGCTAACTTGTCCCAAAATAGATAGTTAAGGGGCTAATTTGGGTATTATTTATTTATTCCAACTTTTATAACTCTTAGGTAAAATTAATATTTCAAATGAACTGTGTTAAAAAAAAATTTCAAATGAACTCATGATAGGCAAAATGAAGAGCCTTTTCTTGCTAAGTCTGTGCTTCAATCCATGCCTGCTTATCCTATGCAATGTAGAGGCTTACCTGCTTCCATTTCCTGTGAAATTGATAGGATTTATAGAGACTTTATATGGGGACAACAAGATGGTCACAAAAATATGCATCTTTTTAATTGGCATGAGGTTACTAAACCTAAGGAAGTAGGTGGATTAGGTCTGATGGAGGCTAGACCCCTTCATAAGGCTTTTCTTGACAAGTTAGTATGGACTTTCATCAATGGCAAGGATGAACTTTGGGTCTTGGTTTATTCTAAGTATGGCAATAATCTCCATACTAAGAAAGTTCAAGCATCCCCTACTTGGGGAGCAATGAAATGGGAAAATAAATTGGTTATTTAGGTACTGTGAGGACCATTTTTAGTGGGAAAGAAACTTCTTTCTGGTTTGAAGACTGGACAAGATTAGGCTCTATTAGATATGAAATCCATGGTCCACTTAATTTTGGTGAGGAGTTTATTACTGTTTGTCAGTTTCTTAATAATGAGCTGCCTATTTCCTTTTGTTTTCCTAACTCTAATTTTAGATCTATCCCCTCCATCTCTGTCTCCCCACTTGATGGGGTTCTTGACTCCTTTCACTGGAAATTCTCAAGTGATGGACTCTTCTCTATCATTTCAGCCTACCAGGCTGCTAAAGGCATCTTTGAGTTAAATAGTAGCTGGTGCTGGATTTGGAAAGCAAATCTCTTTCTTAAACTAATGTTTCTCCTTAGGAAATGCAGCAAAAATATCCTTCGCACTAGAGTTTTGCTTGCCAATAGACATATTCCACCGGATTCCTGTTGTCCTCTCTGCCATTCTGAGCCCGAAACTTTCAACCACCTTTTCAGGACCTGCCCTTTCGCAAAGAGAATTTGGAACCAGGTAAATATCCCAACCATGGACCATAAACCTTTCCTCGATTCGATCAAATGCCTTTTCCCGTGAGGAAAAACCTCTTCAAACACACAAAATTCCCATTGGCCTTTTCTTTGTTCATTTGATTTGGGAAATTTGGTGGTGGAGAAATAATTTTATCTTTGGTTCCCTAACAAATGACAGAAACATCATCCATCAACTGGCCTTCACCAAAGCAGCAGAGTTCCAATTTGCCCTTAATGGTAAAGCCTCCTGCAAAGGCCTTTCTCAATGCATTGCTGTCCAATGGAAGCCACCAGACTCGGGTTGCGTGGGTTTGGGTTTTGGCCTCAGGTCACTCGGGTTCTGGGTAATTCGAGTTTCTGGATTTTTCGGGTCCAGGACTCAGGTTAACTGGGCCAGCCTTGAATTTTTTAATGTTTAATTCTTAAATTTATTTAATATATTTATTATTCGATTTATTTTACAATCCACTACCAGTGATGTTTAGCAAACTGCATATACATGGTTGAAGAGTTGACATGTGTCCCTTTATATATTAATTCAGAATATTAAATACATAATTAATTATGAAGTGGGGTATGTGTTAAAATAAATATTGATTATATTATATTTAAATTTATGTTCTTTCATTACATCAATTAAAATTATAAATTAATTAGTAATATAAGTATCCATAAAAATAAAAATTAGAATTACAACCCTTACCGACAACATTATTAGTACGGTAGTAAAACCTAATAGAAAAATTTGTCAAGAAATTACTAATTAATTATTATTATTTATTCATTATGTAAAAAATACTAATTATAAATTTATCATAAATTATTCATATAACTGATTTAGTATTTATTCATATAATTATTGTTCATATAATGAAGTTTAGCAAATTTAATCTTAATAGGTAAAATTATAACAATAATATAAATTTCATTGAATAAATGATAATTTAGAATGATTAAAATTATAACAAAGTGGATTTTATTGAATAGAACATAATTTTAGTTTATAAGATTCTCGGGCCATCTGGATTAACTTCTTGGGTCATTCGGGTTACGGGTTTGTTAGATTTGGATAGGATAAGTTCGGGTTGTTTACTTTACTTTTTTTTTAATTGTCAAATCGAGTTTGCCCGGGTTGAGCAGGTTATCGGGTTTGGGTCAGGTTTTGACAACTCCACTTATAAATATTATTTTAATTTAATTTAAACACGATGGGATCATGTGAACGCATGTGAAAGTGAAGACTAGTCGAAAAAAGTTACTAAAATTAATAGACATGTAAGACTTGAATAATAAAATTTTTAACTAGGTGTAATATTATTAAATATAATCTTAACATTATCTAACTAACTTTAAAAAAAAAAGGAAAAGAAAAATAAAAAATATGATTACATAAGCAAGGCGGCTAACTTCAGACTTGCTCAGTACATTTGTTGCATGGCTCTGTTTTCTCTCTGAGCTACACTTTCTCTCTTCTCACTTCACTTTGCATTCTCATCTTTTTGAATCTTCATCTCTCTTCTTAGCTTTGACTTTCTCTCTTTTCACTTCACTTTGCATCTTCATCTTTTTTAAACTTCATCTCTCTTCCTAGATTTGACTTTCTCTCTTCTCACTTCATTTTGCATCTTCATCTTTTTTAATCTTCATCTCTCTTCTTAGCTGGTATGTAAGGGTGTTTGATGCTGGATTAGTTGGATTGAAATTGACTGTGATTGTGGTTTTTGGTTGGCTGTGATGATTACTTTGTATTTCTTTTAATTTGGAGAAATGCATTTGAGTAGTTTGATGATTTGCTGCTGGATTTAAGTAATTCCCTTCTATATTGTTATAGTCTCACCATGGTGTTACAATTGACTTGAATGTACCTGTTGAATGGTGTGATATCAATCTGGCAATTGATGGATTGTTGGAGATTTTTTTTGCAATCAATGGGGCAGAGCTGATGTTTCATATAGTGTATTTGAATCATTGGTTTTCAACCACTGCCTTGATTATTGCACATTTCATATTGTCCATCATTTATCCGATACATGCATTCTTGTTATATTATTTGTAGACTTGTACTTGATGATTAACCCTTATGTTTGTTTGTTTTTAGCCATTAGCCTTGGGTACATTCAGAACCCACCATATTGTCTAGCACATGCCTTATACATACATTCTTGTTTAATTTTTGTAGATTTTGCACAAAACCTATGTGGTTGATGTTTTGTATGTTTGTTGTTCCTTCTTATGATTGGAAGTCTGATGTTTTTGTAATTATTATTGCAGTTTTGTGAGTTTTTGATTATTTGATAATTAATGTACTTAGGGTGGGCTATATAGGCATCTATTTTCGGTGTGGTTATTTTATCAAGGCACTTGACTTTATTAAAGTACTTTATGATGTCTAATTATCCTTCTGATCTCCAAATCTCAATCGCAGGCCACTCTTGATTGTCTCTTGAAAACTTATGGTTTTTTTGACTTCATTAATGTATTTTATCAACTTATGTTGTGATTAGCTTTCCTGTATTGGTTTGGTACCTTAAGCCTATAGCCTAATTACTGTTATGTTATGTTTTGCAGCAACTTGAGATTTTCCGTAAGATTCAACCTAGATTGGCTAGTGTATATCAGCAGTTGAAGGGGAGACCTCCAAGATTCTCATTGGGGGCTGGCTTATTCTGCAAATGGCTTGCGCCTTATAGCCAACAAGATCAAGATCCCATACTTAAATTAGCCATCAAGAACAAAAACATCAAGATTGATGAGAATGATTGGGACGAACATCTTGACAAACAACCACCACCTCTTTACGGTTTTGAAAAAAAATACAGAAAGGGTAAAATGAAGTTCTCTTTTTCTTACTAGCATAATTTGATTTGGTGGGATACTTACGGATTGTTATTTTTGCAGGATATCTACTTTGACAACTGATATCTGATATGTCACTCTCTGAGGGATGCCGGATCTAGTTGTTGTGAAGGTGAGAAACGATAATAAAGAAAATAAGGGATGTCGGTCTACGGGCGTCAGGACGGGCTAAATTTCTTATATGTCAACCTCTAAGAGATGCTGGTCTTATTATCCCCATTTTATTTGTTATTTTTTCTCACCTCCACAATCAATAGATCTAAAACCTCTCAAAGAGTGACATATCAGAAATTCAGCTCGTTTCGACGCCGAATAAGACCACACCTTCCAGTTAAAGTTTTAAATATGACTTGAGATCTGAAATCTTCCAATTGTTTGGTTTTCTCATCTCCCTGACCATCTGATTCTTCTCGTCGAGATCTTTCAAATGCTGCTAGAATCGACGCCGAATAAGACCGCACCTTCCAGTCAATTTTAAATTTAACTCGAGATCTATAATTTTCCGATTGTTTGGTTTTCATACCTCCCTGACCATCGGATTTTTCTCGTCGAGATTTTTCAAACACAACTAGAATTGTCTTAGTTGGAAGTCGGACACGTCCTCACCTTCCGGACGTTAAACGGTTCGTAAGAAAAAGGGCTAACTTGTCTTGTTTTTACAAGTAATGGATTTATTTGTCCCGAAAAAGACAAAAGTAAAAGGGCTAACTTGTCCCAAAATGGATAGTTAAGCGGCTAATTTGTGTATTATTTATTTATTCAAACTCTTATAAATCTTAAGTAAAATTAATATTTCAAATGAACTTCATTAAAAAAGATTTTTCAAATGAACTCATGATAGGCAAAATGAAGAGCCTTTTCTTGCTAAGTCTGTGCTTCAATCCATGCATGCTTATCCTATGCATGTAGAGCCTTTCTTGCTTCCATTTGCTGTGAAATTGATAGGATTTGTCGAGACTTTATATGGGGACAACAAGATGGTCACAAAAATATGCATCTTCTTAACTGGCATGAGGTTACTAAACCTAAGGAAGTAGGTGGATTAGGTCTGATGGAGGCTAGACCCCTTCATAAGGCTTTTCTTGACAAGTTAGTATGGACTTTCATCAATGGCAAGGATGAACTTTGGGTCTCGGTTTATTCTAAGTATGGCAATAATCTTCATACTAAGAAAGCTCAAGCATCCCCTACTTGGAGAGCAATGAAATGGGCAAATGAATTGGTTATTTAGGTACTGTGAGGACCATTTTTAGTGAGAAAGAAACTTCTTTCTGGTTTGAAGACTGGACAAGATTAGGCTCTATTAGATATGAAATCCATAGTCCACTTAATTCTGGTGAGGAGTTTATTATTGTTTGTCAGTTTCTTAATTATGAGCTGCCTATTTCCTTTCGTTTTCCTAACTCTATTTTTAGATCTATCCCCTCCATCTCTGTCTCCCTACTTGATGGGGTTCTTGACTCCTTTCACTGGAAATTCTCAAGTGATGGATTCTTCTCTATCATTTCAGCCTACCAGGCTGCTAATGGCATGTTTGAGTTAGATAAGCTGGTGCTGGATTTGGAAAGCGAATCTCTTACCTAAACTTAAGTTTTTCCTTTGGAAATGTAGCAGAAATATCCTTCCCACTAGAGTTTTGCTTGCCAATAGACATATTCCACTGGATTCCTGTTGTCCCCTCTGCCATTCTGAGCCCGAACCTTTCAACCACCTTTTCAGGACCTGCCCCTTCGCAAAGAGAATTTGGAACCAGGTAAATATCCCAACCATGGACCATAAACCTTTCCTCAATTGGATCAAATGCCTTTCCCGTGAGAAAAAACCTCTTCAAACACACAAAATTTTCACTGGCTTTTTCTTTGTTCACTTGATTTGGGAAATTTGGTGGTGGAGAAATAATTTTATCTTTGGTTCCCTAACGAATGACAGAAACATCATCCATCATCTGGCCTCCTCCAAAGCAACAGAGTTCTAATTTGCCCTTAATGGTAAAGCCTCCTGCAAAGGCCTTTCTCAATGCATTGTTGTCCAATGGAAGCCACCAGACTCGAGTTAGTTTAAACTTAATTCTAATGGTTCCTCTAAAGGTAACCCCGACTTAGCTGGTGCAGGGTCTATTATAAGGAATTATCATAGAGAGTTCTTGGGATGAACTATTAGACACCTAGGAATTGCTACTAATTTTGCTGGAGAATGTTGGGGCCTCAAAGATGGTATTACTCTTGCTTTTGATCTTAACATCTAGAAGTTGATAGTTGAAGTTGATGCAAGAACAGTTTTCTCTACTATTACCTCTGATAAACTAATTGTTTCTAATCTTAAATATCTGCCTTTGGTGAATGATTGCAGGTGGCTCTAGAGTAGATTTGAAGAAGTCAGAATTCAACATGCCTTTAGAGAAGACAATGTTTATGTCGATGCTTTGGCACGTTTGGGTGGTGATACCCACTTTTGTGATAGTTTAGAGTGTGTGTTCACTAGGCTTTTAGAACCCCCTGATGTTATCAAAAACTTATTGTAGAAATATTTTGTATCGTACTATTATTTAAAGTAATGCAATCAGTTCTTTATTTACAGAAAAAAGATTGGCAAAATGAAAGAGATATCTTATTCTTGCTTGAAAACTAACACGCACGGCAGAATGGAACAATCGGCTAAGTAATAATTTACACATGATAAATAAATTCTATATATTCTCCCAACCTTTCGGAAGGGAAATAACTTTTCTAAACTTGTAGGTTGTAGAATATTTCAACTAGTTACAACTCTTATGAAAATAAATTGATAATAATTCGATGTAAAGATTATTGTAGATGACTTTTATGCGATGAAGAACATTTGATGGTGTTTATTATATATTAAAATATTTATTTAATCAGTATAAAACCTAATTTTAGCCTATACTATATCAAGGGATAACCTATTTTATCCAAAATTTGAACCTTTCAAACCTTATCTATCTCTAGTTTAAATTTCAAATGTAACAGACTTGATTGTAATCTTTACTCTCATCATTGTACAGTATATATACCATACTGATAATCAATACAAAATACAATTTTCACCTCCAATTATCCTCTCCTATTACTCTTATATGGTATCAGATATTTACCTTGTTTTTTTAACAAAGCAGTTTCGATCCTGTTAAAACTCTCTCTTCTCTACAACTCTATGGCTAACCCTAATACCACCAATACAGCTGAGCCTGTTACGATTGCTGCCTCCTCTGCGCAGTTGCCAGTTAAACTCACTACTCAAAATTTCTCTTCTTGGCGAGCTTAGCTCGATGCTCTTCTTTTTGGCCTTGGCCTATTCGGCTACGTGGATGGCTCCTCCACTCCTTATTCCGCTGAGATCACTCGTGGAGAGGCTCTTGTTCCCAATCCAGCATTTACACTGTGGAAACGTCAAGATAAGTTGATTTTACATGCCATTCTCACTTCTACTTCTGAGGCAATTCTTCCATATATCTTTTCTTCTACTGCTTTTAAACAGGCATGGGATACACTTCACAAAACCTTTGCTAATAAGAATCGTTCTCGCATTATTGCCTTGAAAGATCAACTCTCTTCCTTAAAACGAGAGAACCAGGCTGTTGGTGCTTATCTTCATTCTATGAAAACGTTGGCTGATGAACTCAGGATGGCTGGTTCATCCATTGATGATGATGATCTCATCATTCACATACTCAAAGGGGTCGGTGCTGAGTTTAATGACCTCAGTGCAGCCATCCGTGTCCGAGAAACCCCAATTTCCTTTGATGAGCTTCATGCCATGCTCTATGCTCATGAACTTCTTCTTCGACAACAAGATGCTGCCACCTCGGATATTTCGATTCCAACAGCAAACTTTGCTCGCAGATCCTCTCATCAGGGATTGAGGAATTTCAATTCCTACAAAAATCGTTCCAATCAACGATTTTTCCATGACAACAGGCGCCAAAATTCTTCTTCCTCTAGCTCGCGCATTGCCTGTCAGATTTGTGACAAGCCCGGTCATTCAAAAAAAACTTGTCGCCGTGGCCAACAATTCTTTTCTGCCACTCCATCGGTCAATTTACCCACTGTTTTCAAAGGTGACAATCGGTCTTGGGTCATGGACACTGGAGCTTCTCATCACGTGACTAATGCATTCAACAACCTCTCATTGGCATCGGATTATGAGGGTACCGATAAGGTTGTTGTTGGCGATGGAACAGGTTTGCAAATCACTCACTCTGGACTTGTAGATTTAAGAAGCAATAATACTACTTTTGCCTTGAAAGATGTTCTTTATGTTCCTCACATGAACCAAGATTTGATCTCTGTGTCTCAGTTTTGCAAAGCTAACAATGTGTATATTGAATTCTATGATGATCATTTTGTTGTTAAGCATATGCAGACTCGGCAGGAACTAACGAGGGGATTGCTCATTAACGGGGTGTATCAATTGCCAACCACTGTTTTTTCATCTCCTCAAGCTCTTGTCTCCAATCGAGTCTCCCTTTCAGAATGGCATCATCGTTTTGGTCATCCCTCCAAGCCTGTTTTAGTTTCTATGCTATCTAAACTTGGCATTTTTACTAGTTGTAATAAGAGTGATGTTTGTAATGCATGTCAATGCAGCAAAAGTCACAAGCTTCCTTTTGCTTTGTCTACTTTGTCTATTGTCAAACCTTTGGAATTAATCTATTTTGATATTTGGGGTCCAAAACCTTCTGTTAGTGGCCATTATTACTATGTTATATTTGTTGATCATTTCACAAAATACACATGGTTTTATTCACTTAAAAAGAAATCTGATCTTTCTCTTGTTTTTCCCAAATTTAAGTTAATTGTTGAGAAATATTTTAACACACTCCTCACACCCCTGAGCATAATGGCATTTCTGAGCGCAAACATAGACACATTGTCGAAACAGGTCTAGCTCTTCTTCATCATGCAAAAATGCCTCAAACTTTTTGGCCTCAAGCCTTTCAAACGGCTGTCTATTTAATCAATAGGATGATTACTCCAGTGTTAGACAATCAATCTCCATTTCAAAAATTGTTTCAAAAGGAAGCCAATCTTAGTAAACTCAAAATTTTTGGCTGCTTGTGTTACCCTTGGCTTCGGCCTTATAACAATTCCAAGTTAAATGATCGATCAAGGCCTTGTGTTTTTATTGGTTATAGTGATTGTCAGAGTGCCTATCATTGTTATGACATCTATAAAAATAAATTTTTTACCTCACGACATGTGGTTTTTTTTTGAGTCAGAATTTCCTTTTCATTCTAATTATTCTTACTTATCCACTTCATCTAAGGATACTTCTTCATTTTTATCTCATGTGCCTAACCTAATTCAAATAAAATTGTTATCTTCTTTGGACTCTTCTCCGTTAACACAGCACTCCTCCACGCAGGTTTCTCCTGCTCCTACAGATTCATCATCACATGAAATTGGCGACACACAAGCTTTGCCTAGTTGTGTTTTTTATCAAACTCTTGGTTCTAGCAGTGACACGACCTCATCTCCTTTGCAAGTAAGTATTCCACCTGCTTCTAATTCTACTCCTCCATTGCCTACTGATGTCTCTATTGCTCCCAAATCGAAGAGAAATACTCAGCAGGTGGTCATTCATAAGCCTGCAGACAATAATCATCCAATGATGACTCGTGCCAAAAATCGATTTTTTCAACCAAAGCAAGCTAATGTCATCTCCAAACACTCTTCTCCACCTATTGCCGAGCCTACTTGTGTAACACAGGCACTTAAATCTGTTGAATGGCGGAAAGCTATGTCACAAGAGCTCAATGCTCTTATTAGGAATGGTACTTGGGAGTTAGTTCCATTCTCTGACTCGCAGAATGTGGTTGGATGCAAGTGGATATTCAAAGTGAAGAAGAACTCGGATGGCAGTGTGTCTCGTTACAAGGCACGTTTAGTTGCCAAGGGATTCAATCAGAGAGAATGTGTTGATTTCACCGAAACTTTCAGTCATGTTATCAAACCCACAACAATTCGATTAGTTCTCTCCTTGGCCCTTCATCGTAATTGGTAGTTTTTTCAGTTGGATGTTAATAATGCATTCCTCCATGGTGCTCTCTTGGAGGAAGTATTTATGAAACAACCACCGGGCTTTGTTGATCAAACTCATCCATCTCATGTCTGCAAACTGAGGAAAGCTATCTATGGCCTTAAACAAGCTCCTCGAGCATGGTATTCTGCACTCAAGGAATTTTCGTTACAATCTGGTTTCAAGCAGTCACAATCCGATTCTTCCATATTTCTTTACTCAGAAGATGGTGTTCAAATCTACTTCTTAGTTTATGTTGATGGCATCCTTCTAACAGGGAATGATACTTCTCGGATTCACAAGTTTGTTGAGGCTCTCTCTTGTAAGTTTTCTCTTAAAGATCTTCAACCTTTACATTACTTTCTTGGGATTGAAACTACTACTACCACTGATGGACTTTTTCTCTTTCAACGAAAGTATATCCTTGATCTACTAGAGAAAACTAAGATGTTGGATGCTAAGCCTGTTGATACTCCAATGCCCTCCACTGCCTCCTACTTGTTAGATGATAGTGAAGATTTCCTGACTCCATATTGTATAGAAGTGTGGTAGGTGCTTTGCAATACCTATTGATTACAAGACCAGAACTATCCTTTGCCGTCAACAAACTAGCACAGTTTATGCACAAACCTTCAATTTTACATTGGCAGGCTGTTAAACGATTATTAAGGTTTCTAAAAGGCACCACAGATTTTGGGTTGTTGCTTCGTTCCTCTGCCTCAAACTCTCTAAACTCTCTTCAGCTTCATGCCTACAGTGATGCGGA
>AWUE01011882.1:0-96665 GCA_001974825.2 Corchorus olitorius | reverse complement strand
AAATCTAGGGGGCATTTTAGTCATTTGCACATCCAAGGGGCATTTTAGTCATTTTTTAAAAACCCAGGGGGCTTTTTGGTCATTTTTCACATTCAGGGGCATTATGGTCATTTTTGCATATTCAGGGGCATTTTGATCATTTTAAGTTCATTTTTAATAGTCATCTAGGTTGTATTTGAAAAACCCAAAAAATCTTAGCATGAGCACTTGTGGCATTTTTGCATATTTCAAAGCTTAGCTGCATTCAGTAGTTCCATGTTAATCTTTTATTTAAATTGATTTGATCATTTAATTTACATAGGGAATATTATGGTCACCTACTAGTTTATTTAGCAATTCTCCATCAATTTAACATTAGTTTGTCATTTGCAAAATGTTTTCATTTGTTGCATTTAGAACTCCATCAATTTAACATTAGTTTGTCATTTGCAAAATGTTTTCATTTGTTGCATTTAGAACTCCATCAATTTAACATTAGTTGTCGTTTGCTAAAAAAGTTTTTATTAGTTGCATTTAAAATATAAGTATGGTCCATTTTGAGAAGGCAATTGCATGTTTGTCTTTAATTTTTAGGATGGCTGACCATTTTGCATTTTGCATCCTGTTTTGGATCTTAACATTGCATATATATGAGATTGCATCCATAAAGCAAAAATATTGGAAAATTGAAAATCAAAATAGAGATTTTATTATTACTTTAGCATACATTATAAGAAATTAGGAATTGTTGCATCTATCTTACAAGAAATAACTAAAACAAAACAAGGTGCATTGCTGCATGCCCTTAGTCCATCTGAGGTATTTTCTTGCCTTGATTCTAGCTCTTATCTCCCAAAGACATGGACTTTGAAAAGAAGGGGCACAACCTGCATCTCAAAATTTAGCCATATACATTTTCAGTTCACTACCTTTTTAACATACACATGTAAGCCTTTCCTAGATATCATGCACTTCAATTTCAGCATAATCATCATTCTCTTATATACATTTTCGAGTCATAGCATCATACATTTTCTTAGGTAGCAATTAGAGTCCAGAAAATAAAGAGGTGCATCACTCTTCTGCTTTTTTTTTTACTATTTCAGGATACATTGCAAATTCAACCATCATGATTTAAGGTTACTATTGCATAGCATTTTCAGAGATCAGATTAGCATTCCAGCATTTAGTTAATCACCTCACCATATAGTCAAACAAAATTTCAGAGGGTACCAAAAAACAATAAAGTTTCCCACTACAGTTACCATAGGGGAGAGGAAATTTACCAAGGAGAGGCCTTGGTTGCCAGCACATCAAACGGTTGCTCCCACTCCCAACAACCTGCAGAGAGGACAAAGTTTGTTAGAGCTAAAAAGAAGGGGACTGGATTCATTGAAGAAAAAAGGGAAATAACTCTCGGGATCTCTCTCACGAGGGGGCACTAGACTCTATAAAAAAGAGCTCTGCTAGCCTTTTTTCTCTCCATACAGGGGACAAAACTCGGATTCACTCATCTCCCTCTCCGGGATACATTCTCAAGATCGACACAAAAAGACAAAAAAATTCCCTCTACACAATCTCGACCCATAAGAAAATCCTGCACTCAAGCTCTCTCTGACTCATATACACACTCAATAACAACTTCAAATATGGAGACTCTCTCTGAACCAAGCTCACCACAGACTCATTCACCTCCCTCTCTCTTACACACTCTACATGACAGTCTCTCATCCCACTCTCAACACAAAACTTTTCTCTCCAACTCTCTCTAGATCTTTCCTCTCCCATTAACAATTTTCCATACACGCCGATTCAAAGGATTCATCTCTCTCTGGAGACGAGAATCAGGAGCTCTCTCTCTGAAATTCTCTCATCCTCTCACTAAAGAAAACCATGGAATAAACCTCTCCTCCAATTGGAGAGGACCACTCTCCGACCACTGACTCTCCCTACTCTCTAAAACTATCAAGCCTCCCTCTCAAAAAAAAAATCTCACTGCACTCTCGGAAAAAGCTCTCTCACAATTTCAGGAACCTACAACAACCACACCTCTCGCACCAAATTCCCTCTACACAATCTGGAATCCACACACAGTACAGTGGCCCTGATCCTCTCTCCCATTGAACATACAAAAACCTCTCGATCCTCCCCACACAAAAAAGAAAAAAAACTCTCTTCCTCTCAAAGAAAAACACACTGAAAAAAACCCATTCTTGGCCTCGCCACTCAACTGAGATGCCCTCTCTCATACAGAAGACTCTCATTCTCTCCTCACACGGGAACACTTCTCTTTCACACACACAAAGAAAATTCACTCAATCTCTCCCCTTAGACACTGAAAAAAACCCACCTCCACTCTCCTCACTGAACACACACACACTCCCATACTAAAAATATCTTCTCTTCTAGATGCACACACTGAGTGAGAAAAAATAGAGATATTGCTCTTTTCACTCGATTTCTCTCTTTTTCAAACTCTCTTATTGACAGAAAAAGGCTTCGAGTTTAGAAACAAAAGTAGTGAATTTGGAGACCAAGGGTTTTGGGTATACGGGATTTTAAGGTTCATAATGGAAGATTTGGGTCTTTGATATTTTAAGAGCTCAAATCCGAAATTCATTCGGTGGATAGGGGAAGTATAGGAAGGAGAATAGTATACTTGAAGATGGGGACAAGTTGATGGCCGGTTATTGAGATCGGAAAAGGTGGAAGTTTGGTTCGGTTATGGCTAGATTTGGGGAATTTCGAGTTTAATCTTGCAAAAAGGGGGGTCGGATCTGGGTTCAGGCCGTCGAGAAGAGGCAAACTTGAAATTAGGAGCTCAATCCGAGCTCCGGTGAAGCTCCGACATGGTGGCACATGGAGGTCCGAGCGGCGGCTGAAAATTTCAGAATCAAGGCTAAGGCGGCTAGGGTTTCTAAATGGTGATGAAGATGAGAAATGTTGCCTTTTATACCAACTCTAATGACCCGACCCGACATAGTCCATCCGACCCGACTTTAACCCATCGAGGCCCATCTCCCATTTGGTAAAACTTCTGACCTTGGGCCTTTTTATTCTTTTATGCTTTTGGACCTTTTATTTATTTATGTCTTGGGTATTAACTTAGGATTTAGGCTTTTATTCATGCATTTGGGCTTTATGGGTAGTTTAATTCATATTAATTTAATTTAAGGTTTCATAATTGGCTTAGTAATTGAGTTTAATTTTCAGTAAATTGGTAAGGCAAAGAAAATCATAGAAAAAGAAAAGGGTTAGAATTAATTTAGCTTCATTACCTCATAGTTTTCATTGTCAATTCGAAATAAAGTAGGTTTATTTCCCTTAATATCATGTGCATTCATATCTTAAATTCCATAGTTATTGTTTATTCATATTATTGATTTTCCAATTGTACTTTTTGCCACTTGAATTTTGCTAATCTTTTACTTGATGTGCAGAAAAGTCTCCAGCTTGTCCGATTTGCCCCTTTAAGCTTCTACTTTCTTTCAATTTTGCTCTTGGTTAATTTAATTTCAATTTTATCAAGTAATTTAGTAATAATCTAGTAATTTAGAGTAGAAGTAGAGCTTAATTGCATGCATATTTACTTGTCTTTCACGCGAGTTAGCTAAATAAGAATTGGTAAACGACGGTCTTTTACGGTGACGGGTGGGTCCCAAGTAAATGTACTCGGGTACGAATTCTTGGTTCTCGCTCCGAGATTGGATTACTTTCGAGATACCCCCATTATGCGTGGGAAGGGTCTCGGGTTAATTTCAAGTATATCGTTGTTTACCGATTAAATAAACTAAAATATACCAATCCATGCATCATCTGCATTCAGTCTTACTTTTCTTTCTAAGATCAAGAAAATACAAAAAGATCATTTTCCTCCAAAAAGCTTTTTAAAAAGACAGTGTTCTGTTATTCGATTTTTAAAATTAAGAAATGGGTAATTCCAGAATTTTCAAGATAAGCATTTTCAAAAAAGAAAGGTTTTTAATTAAGCAATCCAAAAGAAGATTTTGGAAGTTAATAAAATGGATCAAGTTTTTTCAAAGTCAAAATGGTCAAAAGATTTTGTCACAGCATTTTTAAAATCTCTTCCCGGTGCGGAAGATTCAACAAGAGAACAAATAGTGAAAGAGAATCGTAACAGAATTAATCGAAGGTGTTCGGTTATATTCTTCGAATTCTCGACATTGGTTTCAAAAATAGTTTTATTTTCTTTTATAACCCTTTCCTCTAATAATCAAGATTTAAAAGCAACCTTTAGTATTAACCTGTTAGATTTAGTTTAGGCTAGAGGTACCGTCGTTCGACGGGCGTCTCGGGGGTGCTAATCCTTCCCCGAGCGTAATTGACTCCCGAACCCATAGACTCGGGTTAAGCAGACATGGTTAGGTTTAGTACTACCTTCGCCAAGCCTAGGTTAGTATTAAACTTAAGATAGGTGGCTAATCACACCATAAAAAAGATTAGTGGCGACTCCTTCCTACCAACGTCGTCTCGACAGTGTTCCCCGGACCCGAACGTTTCGACAGCTTGGCGACTCCGCTGGGGACTTTAGAGAGTCAGGCCTCGCGTATTTTAAACAAGATCTAGGGCTAGTAAAATGGTTGCTTTGTTTTGTTTTGGTTTGTTTTGTTTTGTTTGTTTTAATGTTTTACTGCTTTCATGCTTTGATATTTCTGTTATTTTCACCCATATCTTGTTGTTTTCTTTGTCTCTTGTTGTGGTTAGTTACCAGGTCTGTCAGGTGTAGTTTTAGGGCAATGGTAGGTTGTTCCTTCACACGCGTCACTTAGATTGCATCTTGGATTTACATTTTGGCTACATTGATTAGATTTTTGGAGGTGTAATAAGCGAGCCTTCGTGGGACCAACCAGGTCCCCGTGCAGGTTGTGCGAAAGACCTCCACCCAATGATACCTTGCCGGGTCAAAATTGGGAACCTCTTAGGTATGAGTGGACCAAGCCAACATATAAGTTGGTACACATAAGGAACATCTCTTACCCTTACCTCTCGTTTTTTCAAAAAAGGACCGTAGAGAGAGTAAGCTTCTTTTACTCTCGGTAAATGGACCGACCTGCCCTAGAGAACTCACAACCCGAGTGTTTTTCAGTGAAAATATTTTGATCGATAAAAGAAGGGGCATACTACCCGAAGAGTAAAGACGGCTCAGACAGCTGTAAGGAAAGATTGACTATTTGAATCTTTTCTCTGAAAACAAGAAATTGCGTTCAGTAGAACGTCAGTTTCCATTGGTGAGCCTTTCTTGGCTTTCGGGTTGTTCCGACGAAACTCACCATCTCACTGTTTTCTTTTCGATTCTTAGCTACTTGTTCATATTTGTTTTCAGTTACTGACTACTCTTTGTTTTTGTTTTCAGGCTCAGAGGTACTTGCATAAATCTTCTGTTTTGCAGGTTGCATTGTGCATCCCCATTCAACCACATCTTCAAAAGCATAATTGATCATGCATGCTCATGCATCTGCTCATCAACATAGTTTGCCATGTCATGCATCTTTTCAATGTATCCATCAACAAGAGACTTTTGAATGCCACGTCATTTGAATTTTGCATTTCACTCCAATTCTAAGTTATTCATTCATGTTTTATCATTATGCTTAGTTATCAACCGTTTTTGTTCTATCTCACTTTCCTATTTGCAGTTGCACATGAATAACCTTTCTGTTTTGCAGGTTCCATCCTAGAAAATCATGACATCATTTTTGTATTCTCATGCATCTATATATTCTATAATTGACCATGCATATCCATTTATTCACTTATTGACATAGATTGTCGTGTCATGTTGCATCTAGGTACATACTTTTATGATTTGATGAGTTATCATCATATCCATTGGTATATGTCGTACATCCTTCATGCATTGTCCAGGTCTCCGTATATATATGTTCATAAATCCATCACGCATTATTCATTCCTTTGTCTATATGTTCATGCATAGGTCGTGCATTATCCATTCATTACTACAGGCATTTTGCATTATCCTGATCTTTTGTAAATAAATACATTTTGTGCATATAAGCAATACATTTCTTGTAGATATTACGGGTTTTCTATCTATTGGAGTCTAATATCATTTGGGAAGCATTTTTGGAAGCATCAAGTGCAGTATTGAGCCTTAATCAGCAAGAAAGAGCGACAAGGTTTTCTTTCAGATATGTTGTCCAAAGTCAGGCCGTGCCAGTAAAGTCGCTCTCGCTCAAACCAGTGGTTGTTCAATATACGACTCTAGGATCTCATGGGAAAGAATTGACAATCCCAAAATTAGTGACAATAGGGAACATGCCATAAGAAGGGAATTTCTGAAACTGATGAACTCTTTTCTCACGTGCATAGCATCTGCATAGATTTTTGTCATTTGTATCTTTTCATGCTTGTAATTGTTAAAATTGTCGCACTTCTGACTGTGATTGTTTGCTGAATCAGGTGATCACCAATATGAAACAGTTCCCAAAGCGCTTTATAATGTTCATTTGGACTATGAGCAAAGGAATGATGAGTTTTAATCAAAAAGTTTTCAAAATCAGTTTTAATCAAAACTTTGATTTTGAGCTGTGAGCAAGGGAATGACGGTGTCTTAATCAAAAGATGTTTCAAAATCAGTTTTGGTCAAAGTCGTGATTTCGAGATGACTAAACCCATGTTTCCAAAAGGTTTTGAAGAGACAATATGATTGACGTCAACACCACTTCCACACTTCATATTCCTTCACTTCCAGATTAGACCCATTCTCTTGGAACCTAACATCGAAGTCTTGTTTTCTTCTAAAAGGGGCAATTTGGTCATACTATTAATGTTATCATGATGCCTTGGATAGAATGACCAGACCTCAATTTTCTCAATGTCCCTTAAGTCACCAAGGTTAATTTTCAAATGTCCCAAACCTTTCTTTTCTTTCAACTAGAAATGCGGTGCACAACTCAAAGAGTGCAAATCAATTCGCTCAGGTTCATCATTAGTATTAAACTTAAGATAGGTGGCTAATCACACCATAAAAAAGATTAGTGGCGACTCCTTCCTACCAACGTCGTCTCGACAGGGTTCCCCGGACTCGAACGTTTCGACTGAGATGAGAGTGTTTTAGAGGGAGGCTTGGTAGAGGGTCTATTGAGAGAGCCCGAGAGAAGATGATTCCCCTCATGTTTTTGTTTTTGAAATGTGTGTGTATTCGGGTGTGGATGAGAGAGTGAGAGCTGTTCGAGAGTGAAGAGAGTCTGTTTGTATGGAGAGATTTTTTTTCAGTGGGAGAGGGTGATGGTTGTGGAAAGGTTATGGAGATGGAGGGTGTGAGATGATGAGAGAGAGTTTTTTTTTTGAGTGTAGTGTGTGGTGTGTGAGGAGAGTGGAGAATTCGAGAATCTATATGTGCTTTTTGATCCGAGAGTCTAGTTTTCAGTTATTCCTCCCCTTTTCTCTAACCGTTTTTTCTTGTCTCTTTCTGCAGATTCCAAGTTTTGAAGGATAAGAACAAGGAAGGAATGCCGAGCTGGCTGATGAGCTGGAGAAATTCTGTTGCCCAGGTAATCTCTGCTTCTAATTGATTCATTGAACTTCTTTGTGCCACTGTGTATTGTTTAATGACTGTTTTCTTTGTGCTTAATCATTTGCCACTGATATGCTTGACCCTTACTGTACTTGCTTTGTTGACCTTATCATGTGGTTTTTCTGCATTAGGCTATTTTAGTGCCTGCACACACTGTATTTGCTTCTACATTGCCATATCACACTTCAATCATGTGCCATGATCTACTTTAGCTATATTTCACTTGCCTGCATTCTAAAGGCCTGTTGAATTCATGGACCCGTGCCAATCTGTTTCATTTATCCTAATCTTGATAGTTTGATGCATTGAAAGGCACTTAAGTGCATTTGATTCCTGGTGTAACTACCTTGTTGTTCCTCTACAGTTAACCTATGCATATTAGCTTGCTGGATGTCGAATGACAAGTCTATGGTTTCCCTACAATTGCCTCTGTTTTGTTCATGATCAAACCTATATTTGTGCAATTATGGTTTGAGCCTCATCTGATCATATTTGTACTGTTTGTTCTGTTCTGGTGAGCATGGCTGAATTGTTTGATATTGCTTTAATATGTTCCTAAATCTCTGCCACAACCATGCTCATTTGCCTCGTCCTGTTCCCCAAGATGTTATATGATTACTGTCTTGTCTTTTGAATGCACTTTGTCTATCTCCTAGGCTTTGTCTGCTTTGCCATGCACTATAGGAAGAGAATGTTCCATGCTTGTTTAATACCCAAGTTAGTTGTGATAATTTCCCTGGATACAAACTGATGGTGTGTTTTAATGTGCGAAACTCATTGTCTATGCTTGCTGCTTGGGAATGGGATGAGATTCTGGTAGCTTCTCCTTCCCAGCTCAATTTCACTTCACAAGCTGAGGTTCAAAGCTGCAACAACTACATTGGGCCGACCTTGAAGGCATGTAGAAATCTTGCAACCGAGAGAAAACTCCAAAGGGATCGAAAGCCTTTGTAATTTTCATTTTATCATATGAATGACATGTGAATATAAGCCTGGAAGCTTGAAAGAAGATATAACAAATGACATTACTTCTTCTTTTGTATTTTCTAGTTCCATGTTTCAGTATTTGTATATTGTGGAATACCGAATGTGAATGGGAAATGGGAATGCTTACTCTTGAATGACAAAGGAAAAGGCCCAATACTGCAAAGGGATAAACTAGTGCCTTATTGGGCCTAACGAAAAGGTCCAACATTAACACATTAGCCAAAGGAAGAGAACAGAAAGGAATTGGGCTTGAACCCATGGATGGGTCTACTTAGAGCTAGCCAAAATGAAAGGGATGGGGAAAAGAAATACAAGAATATATGCAAATGCAATATCATAGAAAATACAACATTACATGAAAAACAAAGACAGTGCTAAGTCTACCAAGATACTATAGACAATTAGGAATTAACCTAAATGCCTCTTAATATGCGAATTAAGAACCAAAAAGATTTAAAAAGCAAAAATACTAAATGAAACTAAACCCTTAGGTATGCAAAAAAATGCCAAAAATGCCCCTTAAAATTTTTTGGTTTTTTTTTGAATGCAAATGATGACTAATGAACGAATTAACTATTCTAAATAAAAAATGGACTATAAATGACCAGAATGCCTTTAACATAAAGATGACCAAAATGCCCATAGTGTAAAAATGACCAAAATGTCCTTGGATGACCCTTATGAAATATATGCCCCTATGTGACCTAATGCCAAAAAGGTTAATTTAAATAAAAGGATACTGGACAAAAATGGGCGTCTACAGTCCCGCGCGCGCCCAACAGCCAGCGCCGACACTTCCATGTCACTTCCTCTTGAAGCTACTTCAATACTTTCCAGATTTGGCGACAGTTAGGAAAAACAACCATAACTTTTGATCCAGAGCTCCAAATGAGGCGTATGAATATGCGTTGGAAAGCTAACTCTGATAGCTACAACTTTTGTGTTTTGGTTGAAGCCCAGATATGACGTTTTCAACGACGAAAATGCCCCTGAAGTCTGCGGATAGAATCTATCCTGGGCCTGACTTGCGTTTTTTATGAATTGAGCCCATATAACTTATTTGGGTCAGCTTGAAGATATGGAGAACAGCCCAGAACGTCCCTAGGGTTAGTTTAAGTCATCTAGAACTCTAAATTAAACCCTAGGCAGCCCTCATATCCTAGAACCCTAACACAACTTAGACACATACATAACAACATTATTTTCTAAGGGTTGCGATAAGGAGAGGAGGCAGCCGCCCACCTCTCTTCTTTGTAAGTTTTTCCAGCCTCTCATGGATTGGAAGCAATCCATGATTAGCTAAACTCTTATACTTCTTTTCCTTAGGTTATTTTTGATCAATGAATCTATGGTAAGACTTTTGTTCATAATAATTTGATTTTTCCGTTTGAATATGTTTCTTATCCCTGTACTTCATCTTATTTGTTCATATTTTGATTGATTTGGTGCGCAACTTATCTTGAAATTTATGAATGCTATAGTTAGATTCAAGTTGGCTTGAGTCAATCTAATGTTGATCCAAGTGACAGTTGTCAATTCTAGGAGTCCTAGGTTCAATGGGATTATCAAACCTTGTTGAAATCTATAGGCCGAGATGGTAATAAATGTAGATGAGTTTGGTATTGATTTATCATGCATGCGGAAAACTAAATCTTAATGCTTGTTCTATGATTCTTCACAGGGTGATGCTTGATTAGAAACAATAGAAATTGGTTTTTGCGAGATGCGGATTGATTTTATTAGCATGTTGGAGGGTTGAGTATTCCTCTCCTATACCAATTATTCAAGTGGAGTTGTTTAAGATGTTAAGAGGATTACTTTATTCCAATGAAAACTGATGTCTACGTCTTAGGCTATATATCGATTTGGGGTAATTTATGATTCTTAATTGATTGCAATTTAAGTCAAATTAATGCTTTGTGTCCATGATCCATGATTTATTTGATCAAAATAATTACCTAAAATAGAAAAAGTATGTTTTTAATCCATTTTTTTTCTTGAACTATTTTCTAGATCTTTAGTTTTATTTTATTTTATTGTTTTCTAGTTTAATTTGTCAATTTTGAAAAACCCATAAAAATCCCCTTTGGTAAGACTTTCTTTAGTGTGATTTGGATTTAATTTGTTTCCACCTTCTCTATGGGATTCGACCCCTACTTGCCCTAGCTATTAGTTATTGGTTTGTGGGGATTTATTTTGTGATTGCTCAACGACTCGATCGCAATTTTGGTGTCGTTGCCGGGGAAGGAAGGAAGCAACAAGAAGATTGAAGACAAATTACTACCTAAGAATTTCTTACCCTTATCTTTTTATTTTTTCGTTATTTTTCTTTTTCTTTTACTTTCGTTTATTTTTCTTAGTCACTTTTAATTGTTGAATTTTTCGTCTAAGTTCTTTCTAGGAGTTGTATGCCAAATACAAGGAGTAGTGGTACTAAAGACTTAGAATTCAATCCTGAGCCTGAACGTACACTCTTTACACTAAGGAAGGAGAATTTGACTCGAGAGCAAGGAGGAGATTCATCAACACCAAGTTCTCAAGCTAGCTCTCCACGTTCCACCACTTCTTCTTCAACTTTGGAAGCACAACCCCCAAGAGAAAACATGGCCGAAAGAGACAACAATGATGCTAGGACTTTGAGGGAACTTGCTGCCCCAAACGTGGCTACTCAGCGCTTAGCAATTCAATAAACAACCAATGAAGAAAATTTTGAGATCAAGTCTGGATTCATTCAGTTATTGCCAAAATTCCATGGTATGCCTGGAGAATATCCACATCGACATCTCACTGATTTTCAAATTGCTTGTTCATCCATGAAGATGCAAGGTATTTCTGAGGAGCAATTTAAACTTAGAACTTTTCCTTTTACCCTTATGGATCGTTCAAAGGATTGGTTGTACTACATGCCTAGTGGTTGAATCACTTCTTGGACGAGCCTTAAGAAGATGTTTTTGGAGAAATTCTTTCCTGCTCATAAAGTATCAAGCATAAGAAAGGAGATAAGTGGAATTAAGTAATCCCAAGGCGAGACAATATACGAGTTTTGGGAACGTTTCAAGAGATTGTGCTCAAGTTGTCCAAATCATCAAATCCCTGAACAATTGCTAATTTAGTACTTTTATGAAGGTTTATTCCCATTTGATAGATCTTCTATAGACTCTGCAAGTGGAGGAGCTTTCATCGACAAAACTCCCACCAATGCTTGGACTTTGATCGAGAACATGGCTGCAAACACACAACAATTTGGAACTCGCGAGAGTTGTGCACAAAGAGATGGAAATATCAAAAAGATCAATGAAGTCTCAACCCATTCCTCTACATTGGAGCAACGTGTTGAAGAGACAAATCAACAAATTGCTTTGCTCACTGATTTTGTTCAAATCGAACTTTTCAAGTGTGCCAAAGGTTTGTGGAATTTGTTCATTAGGACATCGCATAGATAGGTGCCCTAGTTTGCTCGAAGATGATGTTGAAGAAGTCAATGCTTTAGGAATGCAAGAGGGATCTCAAAGGAAGCATGAGCCATTTCAAAGAAGCTACAATTCTTATGGGAATCAAGGTACTTACCAAGCAAGGCCAAACAACTATCCAAGGCCTAATTTTCAGCCATCTTCATATTATTCTAAAGGAATGCAACAAATGAAAGAGACCATGGAGATCTTAAAGAAGCAAATAGGTCAATTGGCAAGTGATGTGAGTGAACTCAAAACACAAAGCCAAAGCAAGATCCCATCTCAACCAAAAGTGCCTCCTAAAGAAAATGTGAATGCTATTACCTTGAAAAGTGGAAAGGAGTTGGAAGAACCATATCCAACTAAGCCCACGATAGATGAAGGGACAAGCAAGAACGAAGATGAATTGCATGTGCTAGTGGAAGAAGTCGAGATTGAAGATGAAGCCAAGGAAACTTCTGTTGTCAAGACCAAATTGGATTCAAAGAAGGAGCCTTTTCCAATGAAATCGAAGAGATCAAAGGAAGAAGATGATGATCAAGACATCTTGGATATTTTTCGAAAGGTCGAGGTCCACATCCCACTTCTTGATGCAATTCAACAAGTGCCAAGGTACGCAAAGCTTCTTAAGGAATTATGTACAAACAAGAAGAGGTTACAAGGTAAGTTAAATGTTGGAGCAACAGTTTCTACTGTTTTGCAAAGACATTTACCTCCTAAATGCAAGGATCCAGGTATGTTTTCAATTAGTTGTTCAATTGGAAATAATATCATTGAAAATGCTATGCTTGACTTAGGAGCATCTTTAAGTGTCATGCCTTATTCTTTCTATCAAACTTTAAATATTGGTCCTTTAAAATACACTGATGTTGTTCTTCAATTGGCTGATGGATCTTTGGTACATCCCAAGGGTGTGCTAGAGAATATTTTAATTAAAGTGTAACATTTAATTTTTCCTATTGACATTTTTGTTATGGAAATGGAAGGAGAAATTTCAAAGGATCAATGTCCTCTCTTATTAGGAAGACCTTTCCTAAGGATCTCTCACACCAAGATCTATGTTTTCGATGGTTCATTGACAATGGAATTTGATGGTGATGTTATTCATCCTAAAATTTCATCTACTTTATCTTTGAAAACTAATGATTTTGTTTGTGTAGTGCAAAAGTGGGTAAAGAAAGAGTTAGGTGAAGCATCTTCAACCATGACAAGAGAGCAAATTGCAAAGGGGAGACAAAGGATTACAAGTTTTCGACAACGCAAGGATGGGAATTTTTACCTAGCTTGGGAAAGATTCAAGAAACTTTGCGCTGATTGTCCTCAACATGCCATACCTCAAGGAATTTTGATCAAATATTTCTATCAAGGATTAGGAGTTGATGATCAAATTCTTGTGGATAGCATCAATGACATACCCTTATTCGATCGTACTTGTGAAGACGCATATGAAGCATTGGAAGCTTTGAATCAAGCAATTGCACCTCCAAGTTGGACAAAGAAGAAAGACAAGGCAAAGCTTGGAGAAAGAGGCGAAATTTCTATCAACGCGCGTGAAGTTGTCAACAAGGATATGAAGGAAGCTCGAGAGAAGTTACTCAAATTCGAAGAAGCTATACTTGAACTTTTCAAAGCCATGAGTGACACTCTCAACATCATCGTGGACTTATTGAAGGAGCACACTCAACGTTCCTTCACACATGGAGAATAAAAGTCCTCGAGGATGTCTAGCCAAAGACAATAAATGAAGGCGCTACTTGGGAGGCAACCCAAGAAACTAACATCTATCCTTCTTTTTTATTTTTTTATTAGTTTTAGATCATTTTGCATTTTCATGTTTTGAATTTTCTTTGTAGATTCAAATTGAGGAGCATTACAAGCAAATGGAGAAAAGTGGAGCAAGCACACATGAAGATAGCAAATGGAGCATATGCTTGCAAAAATAGAGAAGCTTTCTTAACTCCCATTTAATTTCAAATGCTTTGATTGTTGATTGATGCATATTGAGATTGGTTGTTTACTCCTTGAATTTAATTGTTTTTCATGTGTATCATTGTAAATATTATCTCATGCATATCATACATATAGAATCTTAAGTGATAAGAGCCTAAGGTACCTCTTTGATGGTTATCAAATGGAATTTTTGGTAAGAAATAAGTGTTCTTGGATTGAAAGATTTTTGGGAATTTTTGCACAAGTTTGGATGATAGTAAGAGTTGAAGTTGGAAGTGAGTTTGGAAGCAAAAATGCAAGGGGAAGCACAAAGGAGCAAAACCCGATTCTAGATGGGCGCCCAGCAGATTGCCTGTGCACCCATCACGAAAGCCACAGCCCCCAGCTGCCCTGCACCAAGCCAGCACCAGCACTAGAGCCCGACTCTAGCTGGGTGCCCAGGCAGTTTGTCTGAACCCCCAGCTAGAAAGTCTGAGCACCCAGATGCCGAACACTGAGCTAGGACAATGCCGACCATCCAAGTGCCAAGCCGAGCCTCTCAACTCCTAACAGCCACATCCATATTCTCACACTATAAATACCACCCATCACCCATCTTCAATTCTCCAACACCCATCTCCAACCCAAAACCCATTTCATTTTTCTTCTACTACCTTTATTCACAAATTCACTCACTTTAATCATCAATTTCACTACTTCATCACTTACAAATCATTTCTTTCATCTTTTTAATCACCCAAAAACACTTACCCATTAGATTATCCAAAAAATTTTCCATCAAATTCATCAAATTTTCAAATTTTCAAGTTTTTGAGAAGTTGTAGATTTCTTTGGATTTTTGTTTGAAGTGATTAGAAAGGAGATAAGAGATCATTTTAGAGTTAATTGAATAGTATTTGAGCATTGGGAAGTTCTACATTGGATCTTCAAGAGAAATTTTTCAAGAAACCCTACAATGAATCACAAAGATGACTTTCTCCCTTGGCGTTACAAATCCAAAAGGATTAAAAGGTTACAAAGCAGTTAGTCTACTTTCCCTGTTGGTATTCCATACCCCCTCCCATTGTTTCCTTTTTCGAGCTTGCCATAGTGAGTTGGAAGCAATTCCAATGCAATGTTTGAATAACCTGCAAAAAAGGAACATGACACAAGGGACCGAAACAAATTGTACCCTCAGGCTTAAAAGGGCAAGACACCATTAAATTGGTGAAAACCCTGGTTCAATAAAGCAAGCAAGCAGCAAGCAAGAGGAACAAGAACAGTCCATCAGCCATAAGTGCATATATGAAGCAATAATCAAACAAATAGAGACAATAAGTGACACAACAACACATGAACAACAATAAGGTGGCATGATAGGCAAGGCAATAGATGCAAGACAGTACATGGCGATAGAAGCAAAAGAACCAAAAGCCTGGGGGAAGTTATTTTTGGCCAAGAAGCAAGTAAGATTCAGAATGGGTTTCCGAACCTGATTGAGCCAAAAACAACCCTATTTTTATGGCTATTTTACTATGTTTTTGGATCCATTTGTGCTTAAATATATGCTATTTTGATAATATTATTGTTTTGAGTCCTTAAGTGATGTGAAATTGAGAATTTGTTAAATTTCACTACTTTTGGAGCAATTTTGATGACTTTTTACACAGATATGAGCATAGCAATTTTGAGTATAGATTTGGAGACTCGAAGTTCGTATTTGAAGACTCATTGAAGATAATTTGAAGATTTGAAGATCATTGAAGAATTATCTCAAGTGGAAGAATTGAAGATTGGAGCTTTAATTGCGAAGGATTGAAGACAAGCCATGAATAAAGCCCAGAAGCTTTGGAATTTTGGATATTTTATATGGGATAATACTCAGCACATATAAGCCCATAATTGGAATTAAAAAAACCTAATTTGTGCCGCATATGTCCAAGAAAATATCCAATTCCCGCTTATTCCCACTTCCAGTCCTAACAGGATTAGGATTCAGGGCAATCTCGGTAGAAAAATCATAACTTTCTGCTCAGATGTCCATTTTAGGCCTGTGAGTAGGCGTTGGAAAGCTAACTCTGAGATCTACAACTTTCCTTTGAAATCCAAGACCCAACTTTGCCGTTTTCAAGCCCAAAAACACTCTCGAAGTTCCTGAACGAATCCAGAAAATTCCAGGATCCTATTTTGACTTGGATTCTACTCTAGGAAGACTTTTAATCCAACTTGGAGACCAAGTCAGCCCCAAAACCGTCCTAGAGTCCTTTCCTAGTTAGAATTGGAGTCTTTAGGGTTATTTCCACTATAAATAGCCACCTTAGGTCTAGGTTTTCAATGTATGTAGATCTAGAAATTATATTTGGTAGAATTGTTGAAGATTTGGAGGACAAAAGCCCTAGTGCCGCCGCCCCCTATTCTTCCCATCCATAAGATAAGTTTTTCTTCTTATTCTTTGGATGCTCACTCAATTCATGAGTGAGTAATCCTTTTCTTTTCTCCAATGTAGAATTTAATTGATCTCTTGATTTATATAATGGTGAGATTTTGTGCTTATATATGATAATTGTTAGGGTATTCCTTTGATCTCTGTTTTAATTCTATGTTGCTTGTTTTGATGGATTGAGCCGGCACTTTCTTGATAAATTAAGTTAGCATTAGCTAGATCAAGTCGAGGATTAACCGTCCAGGCTTGGTTGTTTGTAGCGATTGGTTGAGAATTAACACCTCCTTCCAAGAGAGATAAGGGACATTGAGTGAGAAATTACTCTTTGTGTTTGTATAAATTACTAGTTTTTAATGCTTTGTTTCTTGGTAAATCTTTAAGCTTTAACCATTAATTGATTTGTTAAGAAGTAAAAGGGGTAATTTAAGCTTTAACTGGTAATCTTATCTAATTAAGGTAATTTAGGATTTAATTCCAACAAGCTATTCTATGATTTCATAATTATTAGATATCAATGATCCATGTTATAATTGTCAAGAGGGATACTAATTCTACATTGGAGGTTTTTATTAATTGTTTTCTAGTTTATTCACTGCTTTCTTACCAATTCAGAGGAAAGATTGGAGTATGCGACTAGGAGATGCTTTATGGGCATATCAAACAGCCTATAAGACACCCCTTGGTATGTCCCCATACAAAATTGTGTTTGGAAAACCATGCCATTTACCTGTGGAGATAGAACACAAAGCTTGGTGGGCAGTGAAGCAATGCAATCTTAACTTCGACGAAGCTGGAATTCAAAGGATGCTGCATTTACAAGAACATGAAGAGATTAGGAATGAAGCCTATGAAAATTCAAGGATCTACAAGGAGAAAACGAAAGCTTTACATGACCAGAAGATATTCAGAAGATCATTCCACGAAGGACAAAAGGTTTTATTATTTATGGGACAAATGAGAAAATTCCCTGGGAAATTAAGATCAAGATGGGCTGGTCCTTTTAAAGTAAGAAGAGTATATCTCAATGGATCGGTAGAAATCTATAATCCAACTACCCAGATGCAATTTAAAGTCAATGGACAAAGATTAAAACCTTTCTTTGACTCTTTTCCCATAAGGTGGATTGAGGAAATTAAGTTGGAAAAACCAGTTTATCTCCCAACTTAGGAAAAGTTGAAGAAAAGAGAAAGTCAAGCTAATGACTTTAAACAAGCGCTTGTTGGGAGGCAACCCAATAATTTTAATTTCTAACTCATTTTTTACTTTTCGGGTTTTATGAATTTTTCTCCATTTAATTGGAAGAAGAAGAAAAAAAATCATCCAAAGTTGAAGGGAGCATCGAGCCATAAACCATGCATGATTCATGCATGGCCGTGTATGGCTCGGTGGTACCAAGACATGGCCCGGACATGGCAGAGCCACAGCAGGCCATGACCCGACCATGCCGCGCACCATGACTAAGACAAGCCAGGCCATGGCTCAGACAAGTACCGAGCCATGCCGAGGACGAGCACCAGCCACCACTAGGCCTTGGCTCGGACATGTCCGAGCTAAGACCGGGCATGCCAGGCACCTCACCCGAGCCAACACCAGCCATGATCACGGCCAGCACCGGGCCAGGAGCGGGGCGCCAAGCCACCCACGCGACAAGCCCGCGTGCCATCACCCGGACAGCATCAGGCCAACCCGCGCGCCAGCACGGGGCTGCTGCCTGCTCAGCCCGCGGACAAGGCAGCGCTGCTGCCTTGATGCCGGGGCACCATTCCTCTTCTCTTGAGCAATCCTTTTTCAATTAGGAATGGTAATCCTAATTAAATTGGAAGATGACCAACCTTTTCCCAAAAGGTAATGGACTCCTAATCCAGGTATGTTTCTTACTTTTTACTCTAATTAAAACCTCTTAAGAATAGGATTTGATCACTATATAAAGGCACCTCTACCTCCTCTTTTATTCATCAAATCACAAAAGCAAATATTTGGAAGAAAATTTCGGTTAAGAGCAAGAGAAGCATCGATAAGCTTTGGTCCAAGAGAGAAGTCGACTAGAAAAAAATTTTTGGGAAGAAAATTGCGATAGGCAAGGCAATTTTTGAAGAAGAATTTTCAACAAGAAGCCAAGCAAGTCGACAAGAAGCAAAAAGAAAATTTCGATATTCCCTAGCCCCTCTTGAAGATGTCGATGATGCTCACCACCATGGACTTTCAAGTTCAATTCAAAAATTTTCGAAGTCAATTTTATCAAATTGGAGCTGCTCAATTTGGTGAGAAATTTCAAGGGAGTTTTATTCGTCAAGATTGTCATGAACTCTTAAGCATGATTGCCTCACTACCTGAAGAAGAAATTGCTACTAAGCCAGGATTCAAAGCTAGGAAGATTTATCAATTTCTTTGGGACAAAGCTAACAAGTCTCAAGAAGCTGTTATGAGATCAAGGGCTAGAGCTAAGCATGAGCTTAGAAATCGGTTTCATCCCTATGAGAATCGATTTCATCATCCCCAAGGACCAAGAAATTTCAATGGAAGGATAAGACCTCAAGTTGCACCTTGGAATAGGCCTTTTTCCATGCCAAGGATTGATGGGTATCGCACCAAGCCCTATAGGCCGCCCTATAGACCTCCCATGCGATGTGCTCCCATCCCTCAAAGAACTCATGATCCAAATTATGCCTCTTCATCAAATAGGCCGATAGCTACTGTTTTTACCTTGGAAGAATTGAAAGCTCCATCACCAATGATTGGACCTAAGGACCCGTTGGAAGGTGATCAAGGTGAAAACAATATTGTGATTATTGCTTCTGATTCTAAATCAAGTGATGCTTCTTGTGATAAGAAAGAGGAAGAAGAGGTTAACCAAGAAAAAGAGAATGAGGAAGAATTTTGATCAGACCAAAATGATGCATGTTTTTATGGTCATTTTCCTATGCTTTTGAATGTATTTGTGTTAGATTTTACCCTATAATGCTTACATTTGTGATTGTAGGTGTTGAAGAGGTAGAATATGCAAATATGTTGATTTAGGCACTTTTTGGAGCTATTTTGGTTTATTTTTAGCACAAAGGTTTTTCATGGATTTTCTTGGAAGAAATTGGAGATCTCGTGTTCGTGAATGAAAAATCTATGGAGTCAATTTTATGCCAATTGAAGTCATAAAGTTGAAAGCTACAAAGTTCCAAAGCAAAGGAGTAAGAAGAATTCAAGTTGCAAGAAGACATGTCGAGCCACCAGGAGGACATGGATGATCAGGCTTAAGACCTGGGTGCTCAGGCCAAGCAGGTGGGCGCCCAGCGGGAGTCGGGGCCCTTGTCAGCGCGCGCAATCAGCTATTTATGGGTGTCTTCATGCTGAAGCTTCTTCCTTTCTTTCCAGATTTGGAGTCAGTTTGGGAAAACAGCCATATCTTTTAATCCAGAACTCCAAATGAGGCGTATGAATATGCGTTGGAAAGCTAACTCCGAGAGCTACAACTTTCGTGTTTTGGTCGAGACCCAGTTTCTGCAGACGTGCTGGACCTAAAATAGCCCATGAATTCAAGCCCAAGTTGATATGATTAACCTAATTTTGGTATTTGGAGATAGCCCAGACCTGAGGACGAAATTCCACTCAATTGGAGAAGGTTTAATGAGCTTAAAAGTCTATTTTGTCCTAGGTTAAGTTTGCCCTAAGTCTCTAGTATAAATAGACATCTTTTCTCTCTAGAAAGGGGGGTTAGACGAATTTGGAGAGCAAGGAGAGACGTCGACCAGCTTCTATCTTCCTAGGTTTTTCTATTCCTTTTTCTTTTGATGGCTACTCAATTCATGAGTAGCTAATCTTTTATTTCTCCAATGTAGGATCTTATTGATCTCTTGACTTATTATTTATGGGGAGACTTTTGTTCTTTATAATTTGATTTTCTATTTGAATATGTTTCTTATCCCTATACTTCATCTTATGTGTTCATATTTTGATTGATTTGGAGGCCTACTTATCTTGAGATTTATGAATGCTATTGTTAGATTCAAGTTGGCTTGAGTCAAGTTAATATTGGTCCAAGTAACAATTGTCAATTCTAGGAGTCCTAGGTTCAATGGGATTATCAAACCTTGTTGAAATCTATAGGCCGAGATGGTAATAGATGTAAATGAGTTTGGTATTGATTTATCATGCATGCGGAAAAGTAAACCTTAATGCTTGTTCTATGATTCTTCACAGGGTGATGCTTGATTAGAAACAATAGAAATTGGTTTTTGCGAGATGCGGATTGATTTTATTAGCATGTTGGAGGGTTGAGTATTCCTCTCCTATACCAATTATTCAAGTGGAGTTGTTTAAGATATTAGGGAGATTATTTTATTCTAAGGAAAGTTGAAGCCTACGTCTTAGGATATATACTACTTTAGAATAATTTATGATGTTTAATTGATTGACAATTAATACCAAATTCATGATTTGTGTCAATGATCCATATCAATCTAGTCAAGAGTGAAATTGATTCTATATTGGAGACTCGTTTTATATCGCGCATAACCAGAAGCGAAATCCTTGTTTCAACTAGAATTGGGTAAAATTCTGTCATCGATCACTGCTGGGTCGGTTGGTGAGTTACTTGATTTACTGTGCTTCTAGTTTATTTTGTTAAGTTATAATTTAGATTACTTGATCTCAACTTTCAAACTTCTTATTTTAAACACAATAAATTAGTAAAAAAATTATCTTCTCTCTCTGTGGATTCGACCCCTACTTACCCTAGCTATTTAGTTAAGTTTCGTGGGGATTTATCTTGTGATTGCTCAACGACTCGATCAAATTTCATCCTTTCCTTGTTCGATGCAAAGAGATTAGTGATCAAATTACTAGCTTAAAAGAGGATTTTAATAATATAATTGGGAATTTGGATGACCTCTTCAATTTGTTGGAGAAGGCTATTCATAAACCAATTTAAATTTCTTGTTTTTAGATTTAAGATTTATTTTTCTACATCTTAGGATTAGTTATTTAGTCTATGCTTTTAATTTTAATTTCCTTTATTTTATGTCTTTATTTTTCAAGTTTCATTAATAAACTATTTCTCTAGATTTATTTTTCTTTCACCTTAATTTTCTGTTGTCTTTATGATTGAGTAATCTTTTTCAAAGCCGCCCAGGTATGTTTTCATGAACCTTAACTTTTTATTCTTGGTAAGACAATTGCATGAATTATTTTCTTACTTGCTTCTACATTGAGGACAATGTGAATTTTAAGTGTGGGGGGGGGGGGGTGAATACTTGATAGGTTTATTGCTTGAATAATTGAGTCATATGCTAGTTATTGTTTGCATGAGAACCTAGGATAGGAATTGATTGTTTTTGGATTGTTTTTGATTAATCATATTTTATTCCCTTAATTTTTCAAAATTGATTTTCGACAAGATAAAAAATTTTGATGCTAGAATTTTTAATTTTTCATGCATATTTTGATTAATTAATTTGATTATGATTGATGAATGCTTAGAATTTTAAAAATGCCTTATTCATTGATAGAGTTATAGCATGTTGTTTGATTTCTTAGAATTAGGTATAATTGAAGTTTGTGATATGATCTTCTTTATTCATTGCTTCTATGATTATATATTTCTAGAACTTGTGTTCAATCTTGATTGAAATTATGATTGAGAAAACATGTTATGAATATGTCAAGAATAAGTGTGGGGGACTACTTATGAAAAGGGTAATTAAAAATTTTGTTTTCATAAAAAGAAGTGCTTTCATGACAAGAGGAGAATAGGTATTTCTGTAAAAAAAAAAAAATCCATTTTGTCACTCTTTTCTTAAACAAAAGGAGTTAATAACCCTTGGAAAGAGGATAAGAGGCATGAAATTGCAGAAATATTGTCCCTCTGAAAAAAATAAAAGGAGTCCTTCTAGAGTGCTAGTAGCCTAAAAGATGGGAGTTAGTAACCCCTAAATCATGAACACTTCAGAGGTTAGTAACCTCAATTTTCTAAAAAAATTACCCTTGAAAATTTATTATAACCCACAATGACCCTTGGTTTGTATTTATAACATTGCAATCTTTTGAGTAATGGAGAAAAAGAGGAAAACATAAGCTTATAGAAAGAAGTAGTTATAGGATGTAAAGAATGGTGAGTGACTAAAGCTACTTTGATTATGGCTACTTAAGAATGATGATACTTGTTATTTCTTGATTTTTGAATTGAGTATTGTTATTATTCTTTGTTACTCTGATTTCATGATTGAATTGATTCTTTGGTATATGTATGAATTCAAATTGATCTTTTGGAAAATTGATTTTTAACTTACACATTGGTTTGCTAAGGGACTAGCAAAGTTCAAGTGTGGGGGAAATATAACTTTCTGCTCAGATGTCCGTTTTAGGCCCGTGAGTAGGCGTTGGAAAGCTAACTCCGAGATCTACAACTTTTCTTTGAAGTCCAAGACCCAATTTTGCCGTTTTCATGCCCAAAAACACTGTCGAAGTTCCTACACGAATCCAGAAAATTCCAGGATCCTATTTTGACTTGGACTCTACTCTAGGAAGACTTTTAAGCCAACTTGGAGACCAAGTCAGCCCCAAAACCGTCCTAGAGTCCTTTCCTAGTTAGAATTGGAGTCTTTAGGGTTATTTCCACTATAAATAGCCACCTTAGGTCTAGGTTTTCAATGTATGTAAATCTAGAAATTATATTTGGTAGAATTGTTGAAGATTTGGAGGACAAAAGCCCTAGTGTCGCCGCCCCCTCTTCTTCCCATCCATAAGATAAGTTTTTCTTCTTATTCTTTGGATGCTCACTCAATTCATGAGTGAGTAATCCTTTTCTGTTTTCCAATGTAGAATTTAATTGATATCTTGACTTATATAATGGTGAGATTTTGTGCTTATATATGATAATTGTTAGAGTATTCCTTTGATCTCTGTTTTAATTCTATGTTGCTTGTTTTGATGGATTGAGCCGGCACTTTCTTGATAAATTAAGTTAGCATTAGCTAGATCAAGTCGAGGATTAACCGTCCAGGCTTGGTTGTTTGTAGCGATTGGTTGAGAATTAACACCTCCTTCCAAGAGAGATAAGGGACATTGAGTGAGAAATTACTCTTTGTGTTTGTATAAATTACTAGTTCTTTAATGCTTTGTTTCTTGGTAAATCTTTAAGTTTTAACCCGTAATTGATTTGTTAAGAAGTAAAAGGGGTAATTTAAGCTTTAACCGGTAATCTTATCTAATTAAAGTAATTTAGGATTTAATTCCAACAAGCTATTCTATGATTTCATAATTATTAGATATCAATGATCCATGTTATAATTGTCAAGAGGGATATTAATTCTACATTGGAGGTTTTTATTAATTGTTTTCTAGTTTATTTACTGCTTTCTTACCAATTGTTTTCTTTAATTTTCTTTATTGCTTCCTTAGTTAATTTTAATTGTTAGTTAGATTAGATTTAATTTCACTATAAAAATTCTCTTTAATTTGTTTTATTGATTTAAGAAAAAGATAAAATAACCTATCTCTCTGTGGGTTCGACCCCTACTTGCCTTATCTGCTTTAGTTAGGATTTTGTTGGGATTTTATTTTTATGATTTGCTGACGACCAATCAGAACCTCATATATGCCGACAAAGCCTTTAAAGCATGCACAAGCACAAGCAATTAGGCAGAGCACAACAAGCACATAACTAACTGAGCTAGTACTATAAGATGCACACTAGCCAGGTAACAGTTTAGGCGACAGTAGCTTGCTGCATTTCTCTTATAATAATAAGCCACAAGCAGTATAGCAGCATATAGAGAATATAGAGAAAACCTCGTGGAGTAAAAGGCAGGGAGCGCATGGCAAGGAAACCAACAAAAGTAAAAGGGGCACTTTTATCCAGGTTACTGCATTCATAAATAGACATAAGGGGTGAACCAAGTGCCAGTAAAACCCAGAAGGAAAATGAACACAATAATGCAACGTCAGTTCAAGAGCAGAGCATATTCTTTCAAAAACCCCTACATTGCATAATCTAAGTTGTAAAGATAACATTTAGCAGTAAGACACAATCATTTGTTGCATTTTGACACATTTCAGACATTCCTACCTGCAATTAAATAGAAAGCATAATAACATCCTATGGTTGCTGCATCGACCAAATCCCTTAAGCAAATAGCCACCAGTCAGGACAGAACAATAAAAGGGTAGTCTTATGCACTGACCAGGGAACTGAAGCAATGATGTTCAAAAAAGGCGGGAAGAGAAGTCCATACCAGAAACCATTGCTGAGGTGGCATACCTCGATTGGTGCCAAAATGTCTAGCCCTTCCTGGAATTGCCAAGTCAGCAGGTGTGAGAAAATTGAAAAGAAAAGACCAAAATATCATCACAGAAGACAAAATCAAGAGTGAAATGGAATCAAGTGATATGAAAAGGGACTAAAAGCTAAATAGCTCACCTGGAAAGGTTCAGTGCGATGGTGGCCCACCCTTTGCCAGCTCAGCGTCTTCCTCTTGAGACTTAGAGAAGACAGAACCAGGTAGGAGAATGAAAGCCAAAAAATTACAAAAATGAAGAATGGGAAAATTAGAAAGGACTAACAAAGAAATAGGTCACAGGCCAGAGAGCAGTATTCCAAAAACCCACATACACAAAACCAGAAACCTCTCCAAAGGACGATGACTCTCCAGCTGGCCAAAACTCGTCTCCCTTATCCAAAAAATCTCACCTGCACCAGATAGAAAGGGAACCAGTAAGTATTGAAAAAATAATAATAGAAAATTCAAAAAAAAGGGGAAAAGAAGGGATTTTACCTCTCACCATTCAGCCTATAAATAAGCCTATCATCAAAGCAAGAGGGGAGGACTTTGAAGAGAGAGAAAACGCTGCCAATTTCGAATTAGGGTTCATACTTCAACTTTGGGGTTTTCGGTTTCGGTGAGAGTTCAAAAAAATCAAACCCATGGAGAAATCAAGCATGATGAGAGAAATCACATATTTAGAGAACAAAGGGATCTAACAGTGGAAAAAGGGGAAATCGCAACAGTGAGGGGGTTTTCGAGTTGGTTGAATTTGTAGTAGTTGTAGGCATTTGTTTGTGGATTTAGGGTCAGATCTGGAAAAAGAGAGAAGAAGTGAGCCATCGTAGGACGTTTGGAGGCCATCCATGGTGAAAAATCCCACTGGCACAGCGGAGGAATCGTCAACGGCGGCGCTGCTAGGTTGGGGATCTAGAGTTGTTGTGCAAAGAAGAAGAAGAGCGTGTTTTATACAGGTCGTACACACCAAAATGGAAGTGTATTGACTGAACCAAGGAACAACCAACAAATTCAGGTAAGACATTTTATTTAGCTTCAATTTAGTCCTTTATTTAATGCATTTAAGGCTATTAAGTTGTCAGCATGTTCAAATAGGTCCTTATTTCGAAAATCAGGTGCAATAGAGTCCCTCTAGCTTAGTTTCCTTTTAATTTGCCTTTTAATTCTAGAAGATTAATTCAATTGGACCCCTAATTCAAGTTTAGCGAACAAATTAAGTCTTTTGTTTTATTAATCATGTGGAAAAGTCAATAAAATTTATGAAAATACACCATATTCACGGTCATGCATTTTAAATTTCCATAAATGCTGTTGATGCCATGCTCACTTGAGAAAAATCAAATTGACCCCGATGATGGAATAATCGGTTGAGATGTAGACAGTAGTTGTCCATTTCTATCCGAGTTTCCTAGGCTTGAGATATCTAAACGGGGGTCTTACCAATCAAGTGGAAGGTGCCCAAATAGTGTCTCTCGTATAATCACACGATAAACATTTTTAAATCGGATTACATGCATCATGTGCATCCATGAATACAATCAAAAGTTAAAACTAGAGTAATTAAACAAAAGAACAAGTAAGCAGAAGATAGTTTTAAACTAAATAGTAAAAGAAGAAGAGGTTAGTTTAATTCTGGGTAATTAAAGTAAAAAGTAAAAGAAGAAGAGGCTAGTTTAATTCTGGGTAATTAAACTAAACATTAAAAGAAGAAGAGGTTAGTTTAATTCTGGGTAATTAAACTAAACAGTAAAAGAAAAGAGGTTAGTTTAATTCTGGGTAATTAAACTAAATAGTAAAAGAAGAAGAGGCTAGTTTAATTCTGGGTAATTAAACTAAACAGTAAAAGAAGAAGAGGTTAGTTCAATTATGGGTAATTTAACTAATTAGTAAAAGAAAAAGAGGTTAGTTAAACTAAAAAGTAAAAGAATAATAGGTTAGTTTAATTCTGGATAATTAAACTAAACAGTAAAAGAAGAAGAGGTTAGTTTAATTCTGGGTAATTAAACTAAATAGTAAAAGAAGAAGAGGTTAGTTAAACTAAAAAGTAAAAGAAGAAGAGGTTAGTTTAATTCTTGGTAATTAAACTAAAATGTAAAAGAAAAAGAGGTTAGTTTAATTCTGGGTAATTAAACTAAAAAGTAAAAGAAGAAGAGGTTAGTTTAGTTTTGGGTAATTAAACTAAAAAGTAAAAGAAGAAGAGGTTAGTTTAATTCTGGGTAATTAAACTAAATAGTAAAAGAAGAAGAGGTTAGTTTAATTCTGGGTAATTAAACTAAATAGTAAAAGGAGAAAATATTAGTTTAATTCTGGGTAATTAAACTAAATAGTAAAACGAGAAAAGGTTAGCTTAATTCTAGGTAATTAAACTAAACAGTAAAGGAAGTAAGCAGAGTCTAGTTTAATTCTGAGTAATTAAACTAAAGAGTAAAAGGAGAAGTAAACAGTAATTAGTAAAAAAAAGAAGTAAACAGTAATTAGCAATTAAACTAAAAAGTAAAAGAAAGAGTAAATGGTAATTAGTTAATTTTGAGCAATTAAACTAAAAAGTAAAAAGCAGAAGTAAGTAAAAATGGGCTTAATTCGGGGTAGTCTATAATGAGACAGTGGGTTAGCATTATTAAATGTCGTTAAGAAAACCTTTAAACTTGGCATGAATAAATTTAAGCATTAAGAATAGAAACAACCATTAATCAAAACCCATACGTTAGTTCCTGACCAGTCAGTGCCGTCTTTTGACGGGCGTAAGATATCTAGTTAAGTAGACTTTATTAAGTTTAGTGTTACCTCCGACAAGCTTAGGTTAACATTAGGCTTAATAATCTGATTGGTGGCTAATCGCACCATAAAAAAGATTAGTGGCGACTCCCATCTGTAGATAGATTCCAGTAGTTTTCCCCACGTCCTGGGCGGCGGGTCCCCCTGGACCCGCGCGTTGCGATAGCTTGGCAACTCCGCTGGGGACGTTAGAGAGTCAAACTGAACACTGGTCTAGAATTAACTAAGGTTTCTTATGTGGTTGTGAGTTAATTGCCTTTTCTTGTATTTTTCATGTCTAATATGTTTTGCACATACATGTCATGCCTATTTATTAACAAGATTCATTCATGCCTATGTATATATGTATATGTCCTGCTTAACCTCATGTCTGTTTCATTTCTCTAGGGGTAGTTTAGTAATTTGGGTTAAGCATGCTTGGTAAAGGTTTGTATGTTCCCTCACACACACTCACCAATAAGTTGCACTTGTATTACATGAGCTTACACCGGAGCTCTAGCCCATTTAGGAGGAGGCAAAGTAGCTAGCCCTCGTGTGACGATAGTCACCATGCGGGTTTGTAATGAAACACCTCCACTCAGACTGAATCCTTTCCAGTGAGTCTATGATGGGTGAGGATTGGAGGCCTTACTAGCCAAATATTGGTGTCGGTAAAGACAGTGTGGGAGCCTTTAGACCCATGAAAAAGCCTCACCCAGCATATAAATACCTTAAACATCCAGCTTAGCTAGAGCCAGTCCCGTGATAATAAACCCATGTACACGAAAGGAACATTTCTCTCCTTTCCTGTTACAATTATTATGAACCGTAGAAAAGGGTAATCACGTTACCCTAATAAATGGACTCCCCGCCCATAAGAGCTGAAGGCTCTAGTTTTCAAAAATCAGAAAATGCTTTTGATATCCAAGGGTACTTGTACATTATTATCTTTTAAGTATTAAGCAATTTTTTATTTCTTATATGGTGCTAACTTACTTTATTATTGTGTGCCCCTTTCCTCTTTTTGCATTTGCATCCATGATAGGTCCATTCATCATTTAAGATATAGAATAATGTTAAGGGACGAGCTAAAATCTTTCGTGCCGGAACACCTAAGGGATAGCCACCCAGCGCATATTCAGCACAGGCATCAGGTAGCACAGAAGTTGAATGGGGATAATTTGGTTGGAAACTTTCAATCAGAGGTACCGGAGATGATGGAACAAGCATAAGCTTCACAGAAGTTGAATGGGGATAATTTGGTTGGAAACTTTCAATCAGAGGTACCGGAGATGATGGAACAAGCATAAGCTTCGCATTGAAGACTTCTATGTTGTGGATAAACTTTGTCATGGATTAGGCCGTTGTGATGGAATACCAATGGCTAGGTTGTTGCTCTCAAGGATGTGGGAAGTTGTTAAACCCACCTATGATGATAAGACCTTTGTTTTTCCATTGTTGATTAGCAAGATTTTGATTAATGAAGGAGTTGAAGTCGATGGTGAATTACGCTTCAACAACGAAGGCAATGTCATCAATGTGAGTTCTTTAAGTCATTTGGGTATTAAGAGGCGAGTCATTGCCAATCGTGCACATTGGTACAATGTACATCGTAGGACTCATGAGCAAGGACTTGAACAACCACATGTGGAAGGACAACCACCCTTGGAATTTGATGAAGAGAATTTCCAAGAGCTACCTATGAGACAATTTCAACAACTTATGGTTCGAGAGATGAGGCAACATAGAAGTGAAATGAGAGCTTACATGGAGCAAATGGAGGAGACCATGGATACTACATGGGACAAAGGAGGCCAAGGAGAGGCCGATGACTCTTATCCTTAGGACACTATATGTTTTGCATTTTTATTTTTCTTATGTTTTGCATTTTATCATGACATTTCATGCATTTTTCTTTTATTTGTGTTTTAATTTATATTTGTCTTATGATTATTTTGGATCTTATATGAGACTTAAGTATTTTGATGCTATGATTGATATTATGTTTGGATTAATTTGCTAAGATTGAGTTTCGACTTTCTTTGTGAATTATATATCTCACATGTATTCAATTAACTTTGATTGCCCCACTTATTGTGTTTTGGTTGCTAGTGAATGATTATTTGATTTGTCTAGAATTTTGGGTCTTCTTTATAAGTCAAATTTACAATTTTGCACTTACTTTTCTAAAAATTTCAAAAGAGATCATTGAATTTTTTGTCAAATTACTAGCACAACACACATTGAGGACAATGTGTCTTTTAAGTGTGGGGGATGAATTAGTCTATTCGAAAGATCCTATTTTTCTATTTTTCTTATCTTATTGACTAGAGATAATTTTTTTTTCAAAATTTTTGAAGAAAATTGAAATTGTTTTGTATTTCTAATAAGTTTTGATTTAATTTCCATGAGTATAGTCTTGTGTAATACTAATTTGGTTTAAATACATTGAAAATATTTTTCAAATTTTCTTATGTATAATTTCATTCTTTGATTGGGAAGTGTAATTGATAAGATTTTTCATACCCAAAAATGGTTTGACAAGTGTATTACTTCTAGAACTTGTGTTGAATCTTGTGTACATTTATAGAAGTATGTCATGGATATGTCAAAAACAAAGTGTGGGGGTATGAAGGGTAGCTAAAATCTTTTAAAAGAAGTGTTTTCATGAAAGAGAAGAAGAGATACTTCTGATCTTTCTATAGTTGTCACTCTTTGAAAAATATAAAAAATAAAAATAATAATAAGGTTAGTAACCTTAAAAGAGGATTAGAGGCATGGAATGCGGAAGTATTGTCCCTCTGAAAAAATGAGTGTTAGTAACCTCAAAAGAAAAGAAAAAGGGAGTTAGTAACCCCTAAATCATGAACACTTCTAAGGTTAGTAACCTTGTTTTCTTAAAATAAGCCACCCTTTTAGCCCATTCTATTTTTGATGAATATCCATGATATTACTTTTTCTTTGGAGATAGATGTATATACAAGCCTATGGTAAGTTTTCCTTGTCAAAATCATCAAAGGTATGTTGATCTTAGACCTTACATTATTGATTGGGGTGATTTTATGCATAGTTGATTTGAATCTTATGGTCTTTGTATTTTTACTAACTTATATTGCATTTGATTAGAAAATGTATATTAAATTCTTAATTTGTTAGAAATACTCTGTTTTCTAAAGTTTGATGTTTCTAGTCAATGTTTTCATAATGTTTGTGGGTATCGTTCTAGTTAAGAAAACCCTCAGGTGACATCACACCTCCTAAGTACCTCTATCAGTCTTAGGTTGAAATGGCTTGCATCACGAGCTAAGTGATGCCGTACACCTACGAAAGTGGAATCAATAAATTGTTTAGTTTAGGACTATTTTTGTTTTCTTAGGATTTTTAGCACTAGTTTGCTAGGGACTAGCAAAGCTTAAGTGTGGGGGAAATATGATCAGACCAAAATCATACATATTTTTATTAGTTTTTTCCTATGATTTTTGAGTGTTTTATGCTTGATTATGCCTTATATTGGTTATATTTGTGTTCATAGGTGTTGACAAGAAGAAAAGTGCAAAATCATCAATTTTGTACCTTTGTAGAGCCTTTTTGGATGATTTATGACACAAATATTTTCCAAGGAAGTTTTGGATGAAGAATGGAGCCAACATGTTCGTGATTGAAGAGCTTGAAGAGTCAATTTTATGCTTATCAAAGTCATAAACTTGATTGTTTGGTGTTTTCAAGGCAATGGAGCAAAGACAAGTTCAAGGCAAGAAGACATGTCAAGGTGATGAGCTATGACACAGCCCATCTAGGTGATCAGGCGAAACACATGGGTCTTCAGACAAACCATGTGGGCACCCAGCTGGAGTCATGACACCGCCCACCTGGGTCCTCAAGCAAACCACATGGGTGCTCAAGGCAACCATGTGGGCGCCCAGGTGGAGTCGGCATCCTTATCCAGCGCGCGCCCAGCAACCAGCGTTGACAATTCCATGTCACTTCCTCTTGAAGCTACTTCAATACTTTCCAGATTTGGCGACAGTTTGGGAAAACCGCCATAACTTTTGATCCAGAGCTCCAAATGAGGCGTATGAATATGCGTTGAAAAGGAAACTCCGAGAGCTACAACTTTTGTGTTTTGGTCGAAGCCCATATCTGACGTTTTCAAGGATGAAAATGCCCCTGAAGTCTGCGGACAGAATCTGTCCTGGCCAGACTTGCGTTTTTTATGAATTGAGCCCATATAACTTATTTGGGTCAACTTGAAGATATGGAGAACAACCCAGAACGTCCCTAGGGTTAGTTTAAGTCATCTAGAACTCTAAATTAAACCCTAGGCAACCCTTTATATATACCCTCTTATCCTAGAACCCTAACACAACTTAGACACATTATTTTCTAAGGGTTGTGATAAGGAGAGGAGGTAGCCACCCACCTCTCTTCTTTGTAAGTTTTTCCAGCCTCTCATGGATTGGACAATCCATGAGTAGCTAAACTATTATACTTCTTTTCCTTTGGTATCTTTGATCAATGAATCTATGGTCAGACTTTTGTTCTCAATAATTTGATATTTCCGTTTGAATATGTTTCTTATCCCTATACTTCATCTTATGTGTTCATATTTTGATTGATTTGGTGTGCAACTTATCTTGAAATTTATGAATGCTATAGTTAGATTCAAGTTGGCTTGAGTCAAGTTAATGTTGGTCCAAGTGACAGTTGTCAATTCTAGGAGTCCTAGGTTCAATGGGATTATCAAACCTTGTTGAAATCTATAGGCCGAGATGGTAATAGATGTAGATGAGTTTGGTATTGATTTATCATGCATGCGGAAAAGTAAGTATTAATGCTTGTTCTATGATTCTTCACAGGGTGATGCTTGATTAGAAACAATAGAAATTGGTTTTTGCGAGATGCGGATTGATTTTATTAGCATGTTGGAGGGTTGAGTATTCCTCTCCTATACCAATTATTCAAGTGGAGTTGTTTAAGATGTTAAGAGGATTACTTTATTCCAATGAAAATTGATGTATACGTCTTAGGCTATATATCGATATAGGGTAATTTATGATTCTTAATTGATTGTAATTTATGTCAAATTAATGCTTTCTGTCCATGATCCATGATTTATTTGATCAAAATAATTATATATCGATTTTTTTGTTTTCTAGTTTAATTTGTCTATTTTGAAAAACCCATAAAAATCCCCTTTGGTAAGACTTTCTTTAGTGTGATTTGGATTTAATTTGTTTCCACCTTCTCTGTGGGATTAGACCCCTACTTTCCCTAGCTATTAGTTATTGATTTGTGGGGATTTATTTTGCGATTGCTCAACGACTCGATCAAGAGGCCACCCTCCTCCCTGATAAGAGCTATTTTTCTCTTCTTGGAGGAAGGAGGCAGAAAGCTAAAGTTTGTCAGCAAAAGAAACATCTACGTACGTGAGAGAGGCATGAGATTTTCAACCTCACACCTTCTCAATATAGTCGACCTACTATAGAGGAGAAAACGCCTAGCCTTTTCCCCTCCCCGAGAGGCAAAACTACAACTTTGCATTTTGTTCAATTAAGGACAAAATTGTAAAATTAGCCAATTGAGAAGGCTAGAGGTTGCGATTTCTACCAAGGAGCATACCATGATGATCCTTGAGCTATGTAGATCATCTTGGTAAAATTTCACCTCATTCTGACATCGGAATAAAAACTTATGCCCGGTTTTCAGTTAAGGACATTCTGGGGAGTGAAACCAAATTCACCATGGTAGAGAGCTCGAATTCACTTGGAATTTTTTCCATGGTCTTATGGAGATAATCTAAGCCTACTAGTGAAATTTTGGTTTATTCCGAGATCGTTTGCAACTTTTGCATTCTTTTCAGTTAAGGAACCATGGCTTTCTCACCCCGGTTTACGCCATTTTCTTAACTAATTGTTATTTTCATGATTTGAAGAGCTAAATGTGATTAAGTATGTATAATTTCGTGGCCTTAGTGTTCAAAGTCCAATTCATGATGTTAACAGGCCACTACTTAGTCAATATAGTTAATTTCAGCACAAAAGAAGCAACAAAGGCATGTTGATGTGTGATAAGAAGAAAAAAGGATTATTCATCAACCACCCAGGAGGACGATTTCCATTTCCCATCTAAGAGAAGTGGCACCCTAGCATCTACTTTTCCCTCTCCCTAGTAGTTAGAAGCAATCAGAAGAAGAAAGAAGCTTCACTGCACATTCCTGGATGCTGTCATCTACCTGGGAGGAGGAATTCACCTTCTTCAGCAAGGCAAGCCCATTAAATGCAAGGCCCATGCCGCCCCCTATATAAAAGGAGGCCATTCCCAGATCTCAGAGGATTCTGCATCTCAAACATTTCTCCCGAGAAATCAAAAACCAGCTCCTGAAGCTACAAACTTGCTCTGTGCAAAAAAACAAGCTCCGTGCTTATTTTCTCTCTGTCTCTGCGCCATTTTCACTCTTGTTCATCACGAGTTCTTACTCGTTTATCAACTTTTCCTTGTTTAGATCTTGTCTCAGGACATTCAAACACTCTTTTAGTGTTTTTCCCTTGTTTCAATCTTGTCTCCGGACACCAAAACACTGTACACGTGTTTCTCTCCTATAAATAACAAATCAAATTGTTATTTTCTTTTCAAATTTAATTGCAATCAAAGCAGATCTCCCAGATCTGATCCAGATAGAGGAAAACCCATAGATGGAAAGTAGTTTGTACGGATCCAATGATTTAAATGCTCCGGTGTGACTTTGTTCCAGACCCCACAATCGCTCTGATCTTTTAATCTGCTGCTCCGCGCACCAGATCCATTTCTTTACCACTTCTTTTTCAATTTCAGCAAATTGACTGGGACGCCCTTATGCTGTCATAAAGAATTCTCCGTGAAAACTCTAGCAAGAGATTTTTGGCGCAACATCTCTTTTTGGCACGCCCAGTGGGACAAGTTTAAACGCTCTCACTCTCTATTGCGTTTTCTCTTCTCTTTGTCTCTCTACATAGTCGGTGATCCCCGGCTTCACTCCTCCTAGTCTCTCAGTAAGGTTTCTGCCTCACTCAAATGTCCACACCAACTCACTTCCCTTGACGCTTGAAGCAGGACAAGACAGTAGATCTCTCCTCCTCCAACGCCTAAGGGTATATTTTCTTTACTTTTTCTCTTTTCCTCTCTTCTTTCTAAGTCCTACCAAGTGGCAAACATGCCACCTAAGGTTGATGAATGTAGATCTAGCCATGGTATGCAAACTAGAAGCAAAAATGTGGTTGATCCTTCACAATTACCTTTGGAGTATGATTCAAAGATCTTGTTGCAATATCTCATTAAAGCCATGAATGAAATTTCCTTGGCACATGAGCAGAGGATGCAGCAACTTATGAGATCTATGGATCAGATGAATAGATCCCATGACCAACTTAAGGAGACTAATGACTCACTTAAGGAGCAGATGATTCAAGAACGTGAGAACATCCTGGCTCAATTTGGTAAAGTAGAAAATAGACTCGGGGGGCAGATCCAACAAGTAGCCCAAGATCCGAGGCAAGTTCTCCCTCACTTCTTCTTCCACCTGTGGCGCCACATGCTCATAATGCTGCCAACCAGGTGAGATTTCCACTTCAAGTGGAGGTAGTTGGTAATAACATCTTACCACCTCCTAGGGAGGGAGCAATAAGGGGTGAGAATGAAGCTGATCTCATCCCTGGACACCAGGAGGCTGCAGATCACGCCCTGACAATGTGGAAGAGGAAGTCAACCCAGTTGGTCCTCGAGTTGTAGCCTATGTACCACCTCATGTGAGGAATGGTAATGGCAATGGCGCAAGAAATGGCCATTAACGCCACCTTGCTCCACGCCATCCACCTCAAGGTGCTGATGTACAGGGCCCAGTCAATCGAAACCACATCAGGGAGATGATTGAAGATATGATTGGCCCAGCCTACAGGAGGGTAGGCAGGCCATCTTTCCGGAAGTTTTACCCTGAGGAGTATGATAGGATCTATCCTTTACCTCGTGGGTACAAGGTTCCTGACTTCACAAGCTTCTTTGGTACTTTTAGTGAGCAGACGACTCTGGAGCACATTCTTCGCTTCATTGTACAGTGTGGAGAAGCTAACTCTGGCTACCACAAGCTTCGCCTGTTTCCTAACTCTGTCACATGAGCAGCTTTTACTTGGTATATCAACCTACCACCCAACTCAGTGAGAACCTGGGAGGAGATGGAGAGGTTGTTCCACACACAGTTCTATAGAACTGAACCTGAGAGTCTCCATGGTCGACTTATCACGCCTTTACCAAAAGAAAGGGGAGTCCGCTGAGGAGTACTTAGCTCGTTTCAAGAAGCTAAGGAATAGGTGTCACACACCTCTCCATGAAATAGAGTTTTTGCGCCTAGCTCATAATGGACTTGACATAGAACTTCGAAAGAAGTTCGAAGGAGTAGACTTCAGAGACTTCTTCGAGATGTCAACCAGGGTGACAAGGTATGAGAGTCTCCTAAGGGAGGAAAATGAAAGGAGAAGTTCATCTTATGGCACTTACTATCAAGAGCCAAACTTTGAACTTGGAATAGTTGAGGTCAAGGCAGATCACCCTATTGAGTGTCCATGTCTTGTGAAAGCAGGAGTGGGACACCCTCAGACCTAGGAGAGGTTTGTTGCTATGTACCAGAGACAAGCAGAGAAGAAACCTTATGATGGAAGCAAGACTTACTCATTTGACACCTAAAAACAAATGAAGTCTTTGATTTCCTACATAAGTCTGGTATGATCAAGTTACCACCTGGACATGTCCTTCCCTCACCTGAGGACATCAAAGGAAGAGAGTACTGCAAGTACCGTGACTTCCGGAGGCATCCAACCAACAATTGTACTGTGTTCAAGAACATAGTACATGAAAAGATAGAAAAGGGGATCTTGAAATTCCCTGAGGCGCCTAAGAAGGACATTGGAGTTGATAAAAATCCTTTCCAGCTCCTGTACACATGGTCACATTCAACCTCCCAAAGGATGGACAGTTGACTAGTAAGGAGAAGGAGAAGGGAGAAACAACTCCCAAGAGGGCGAATTTGGCTCCAAGTACCTCATTGGTAACTAACCCTCAACATGAAGGTAAGTTTTATCACCACTTTGCTAAAGCTAAGAAGTTGGTTGATAAAGCTAAGTCTAAGAATCTGGGTGTTCATTCAGATCGGCCTTGGTATCCAAACACGACCGCTGATAGGCTTAAAGCACCAAGGAGGAAGTTGGAACTTTTCTCATCTGAGGATGAGGAAGAACCCGTGGAACATCTTGATACCTCTTCTAGGAAGAAGGTTCGAGGAAAGTTGGAGTTTTCATCAAAGACTCCACTCCAGAAGAAAGAGAAAAGCAAGGTAAAACGCACTTCTAGCTCGGGGGGCAAGCCAGAAACTTCTTTTCCTCCTCATAAGCAGATCAAAAGGGAATATGGGGAGTCATCATCAAGGATGGCGCCATCTTCCCCTCATCCCAACTCATCTTCCCATCACAAAGTGCAAAGGTCTTCCAAGGGAGAGCATGATCAACAACCACAAGTTGAGATTCATTTTAAGTCCTTCCCAAAGAGGACTAAGCATGAGATCAGACCATGGTTGGATCATAAGAAGGAAGAATATCGCCATGCAGCTGTGAGGAAGGAGATGAAGCTAAGAAGTGATCATACTCGACCAAGGATGGTCAAGCCACCATCAAACACCCAGAAGGGTGTGTGGCGTAGGGTTCAACATCCCAAGTACCCTATTCAAAAGAATAGAAAGACTTAGAGAAGACGAGAACATCGGAGAAGAGCAAAAGCTCGAAGTAAAGAAGTACTTGACACCATGCAAGTTGATGAACGTGGAAATGAACCTTCAAAGGACTCACCACCTACCAATGAAATGGATGTATCCCTCATGGACCTAGCAGACATGGGAGTGAAGCTGTGCAAGGAGAAAATCCTTTCTGAAGAAGCAAAGTTCAAAGCAAAAGTAGTTGAGCTAAGTAAGAAAGAAGTTGAACTCCAAGATCGAAGGCAAGCCTTGATTGACATAGTCTATGGCAATGAAGATTATTCTTGCCAAGAGCTAGAAGATAAGGGCGCCATCAATGAGGAAGCAGTCCTTGCCTATAGAAGAATAGCCATGAGAGCATTCGCCATAGGAGATGAAGATGGAGAGATGATGACTTCGAAATCCGTAGTATTGACATGACTCATACTACAACAAGTTTCCCTTATGAAGCCTTGTCTAGAAGACTTGAAGACTGGCCACCACATGAGGCCACTCAAAGATCTACTCCACATCTCAGAGAACATGCCACCATGGCAAGTATCAATTTTGCTTGAAAAAGCAAAGTTAGATAAGGAGAGAAAAGAGTTTGAAGCTAAGAGATTAGAACATATCGAAGCTGAGAACATTCTCTTCGAAAGACAAGAAGCCATAGATGATGCTGCTAGACAACTCCTTAGGAGGATCGTCATCGAAGAGCTCAACATGAAGGTAGACAAGACCCCAAGAGACCAAGATGAAAGTCTATGGACTCACACTGGGAGGACAATGGCGCCACCCACATCGAGGATGCCATACCAACTCCATCTAATCAAAACATGTGTGATGAGAGTTTGGAAGAGAAGCCTGTTGCCATGAGTGAAGAGGAAAAATTAGCTGTTGAGGATTTTGACAACAAATCTGTTGATTCAATGGCTTTTGTACAGTTCATGGTTAATCTTAACCATACTACCATCACTCTACCATGCACATTTGCTGCTAAGTTAAAAGAGCGAATGGAATCATTTGAACCACCCTCTCCCTAGGATAGTGAAGATGTCATTGAGATTCCCTCAGGGAATGAAGAAGACTCGGGGGCAACAACTCAGATGATGCCAAAGCAATGATCTTCACCAAACCTGATGAAAGAAATACTTGCCACATCAAGCCTTTGTATATCAAGGCTCATGTTGATGGCATCCCAATCAACAAGGTACTTGTTGATAATGGTGCAACGGTGAATCTTATTCCCTACTCATCATTAAAGAAGCTTGGCAAGTGCACTGATGACTTGATCAAGTCAGAAGTCACTGTGAGTGATTTCTCTGGCAACATCAAGAAGACAAGAGGCATACTGCCTGCCCAGTTGACCATTGGGTAAAAAACGTCCCTCTCTGCCTTCTTTGTAGTTGATTCCTCATCAACTTACAACATGCTACTTGGTAGAGATTGGATTCACTCTAACTGGTGTGTCCCATAATTCTTACACCAACTGTTGATGTTTTGGAATGGCACTGAAGTTGAAGTGGTCAAGGCAGACAACAGACCATTCAAAGTTTAATCCAATGCAGTAGATGTGAGATTCTATGATGGAACCTCTGGACCTATCAGGTTCATGGGCTAGGACAAGTATGGCCGGCCATACCCATTCATCTCCACTGGAGAAGTCAAACAAGAAGCCTTGAAAGAGGTGACGGAAAATCTTGTGCGGCCTGATGCTTTGATCCCCTTCAAGCCGCTTCCATGTGCTCCTATCATAGAGGAGATCCCATGAGTACACAACCTACAGAGGTTGCCAACGATACCTTGAGAAAGTTGTCGACATTGGCCTTAGAAATGAAGCTCCAAAATCAGCAGATGCGGCTTATCAAAGTGTAGAAGACACACAAGATGAGATCACCATGAAGTTAGATGATCTCAAGGCTGAGGTACAAGATCCTTTACTCGAAGTGAATCTTGGTACTGAGGAGGAGCCTAGGCCGACTTACATAAGTCAGTTGTTGGCCGAAGAAGACAAGCCACGCTTTGTAGCCTTGTTAAAGGAGTACAAAGATTGTTTCGCATGGGACTATGACGAAATGCCTGGCTTAAGTCGTGACTTGGTGGAACATCGCCTACCAATCATGGAAGGATATCGTCCTTATCAACAACCTCCTAGAAGGATGGCAAATGATGTCATCCATAAAGTTAAAGAGGAAGTTGAAAGGCTCCTTAAAGCAGGATTCATCTATACTGCAAGGTATGTAGAATGGATTTCAAACATAGTTCCTATAGTAAAAAAGAACGGTGAAATCAGGGTGTGTGTTGACTTTCGTAACCTGAATTCAGCCACCTCTAAAGATGAATATCCTATGCCTGTTGCAGACTTACTGGTAGATGGAGCCACCCAACATCAGGTGTTGTCCTTCATGGATGGACACAGTGGCTACAACCAGATCGACATAGCAGAGGAGGATGTTCCAAAGACAGCTTTTCGCTGTCCAGGTGCAATCGATACTTTCGAATGGGTAGTCATGCCCTTTGGACTCAAAAATGCCGATGCAACCTACCAAAGAGCCATGAACGCCATCTTCCATGACATGATTGGAAAATTTATGGAGGTATACATAGATGATGTTGTGGTTAAGTCACACAACCACCTTGACCACATTGATCATTTAAGGCGCTCATTTGAAAGAATGAGACAACATGGTTTGAAAATGAATCCATTGAAATGTGCTTTTGGTGTTGGTGCAGGTAACTTCCTTGGATTTTTGGTTCATCAACGAGGTATCGAGATAGACCAAAACAAGGCAAGAGCCATCATACAGGCAAAACCGGCCACCTCTAAGAAGGAACTCCAACGCTTCCTAGGACAAGTCAATTTCTTGAGAAGATTCATCTCCAACAATGCTGGTAAGACCAAGGCATTTTCACCACTGTTGAAGTTGAAAGATAAGGAAGAATTTCAATGGACTGACAAACATCAAGAAGCTTTTGAGGCTATCAAGAAGTACTTAGCTTCGCCTTCTGTCTTAGTTCCTCCTAAGAAGAATACAACCTTGTACCTATATGTTGCAGCCACTACATCTTCTATAGGAAGTTTGTTGGCTCAGGGGTTAGGAAAAGGGAAGGAACAAGCAGTGTACTACCTAAGTAGGACTCTTACTGATGTAGAGACTCGGTATAGTCCTATTGAAAAGCTATGTTTGTCTCTCTACTTTGCAGCAATAAAACATAGACATTACATGCTCTACTTTGATGTCTGTGTTATTTCTAAAACTGACTTAGTAAAATACATGCTATCTCGGCCTCTCCTTAAAGGCCGACTAGGCAAGTGGTGCCTAGCACTCTCTAAGTTCAGTTTCAAGTATATACCTCAGAAGGCAGTGAAAGGGCAAGCTATTACTGACTTCCTAGCCGATCACCCATGCTTAGACTTGGGAGAAGAGTTTGAAGATACAAACTTTGTCATGAAGGTATCCTTAATAACATGGGTACTTGAGTTTGATGGTTCTAGCACTGCTAACTCAGTAGGTGCTGGAATTGTAATCACCTCCCCTGATGATGATCATACCATGATGTCATTCCACTTAGACTTTGATTGTACTAACAATCAAGCTGAGTATGAGGCACTCATCATTGGTCTAGAACTACTCAGGGAGATGCAAGTATCCATAGTACACATCAAAGGTGATTTTCTCTTGGTAATTAACCAGCTTACTAGAGAGTTCAATTGCACAAGTCCATCATTGTTATCCTACTATGCAGTGGCAGTGCAATTATTAGAAAACTTTGATGATGTACGAGCAGAACATGTCCTCAGGCATAAAAATGAATCTGCAAATGTTGCTGCACAACTTGCATCTGGCCTTACATTCCAAGATGATATTTGGAAAAAGGTAGTGAATGTTGAGAGGATGAGCATGCCTTTAACATTTACCAGGGACAATGTGTTTGAAGTGTACAACTTTGTACACAGGCTTGATGATTGGCGCCAGCCATTCCTTGACTATCTCCAAAATCCATCAATAAGGGTTAGTAGAAGGATAAGGACTTTAGCTGTGCACTACATTGTCTTAGCTGATGAGTTATACCAGAAAAACTTAGATGGATCTTTGATGAGATGTTGATCGAGCCAAAAAAGACCATATTTTTATGATCATTTTCCTATGCTTTTTACTATTTTTATGTGTATTTTAACCCTATTTTATAAGTATTTGTGTTTTTAGGTCTTGAAGAGAAGAAAAGTGGAAACTTGTTGTTTTTCACTATTTTGAAGCTAAATTGATTGACTTTTTACTCAAATATGGACTTAGCAATTTTGAGTATGGATTTGGAGATTCGAAGTTCGTGTTTGAAGACTTATTGAAGATAATTTGAAGATTTGAAGACCAATGAAGAATTATCTCAAGAGGCAAGAATTGAAGATTGGAGCTTAAAATGCGAAGGATTGAAGACAAGCCATGAAGAAGCCCGGAAGCTAAGGAATTTTGGATATTTTATATGGGATAATACTCAGCCCATATAAGCCCACAATTGGAATTAAAAGCCCAGTTTGTGTCTCCTATATCCAAGGAAATATCCAATTCCCGTATATTCCCGCTTCTAGTCCTAACATGATTAGGATTCAGCGCAGTTTTGGTAGAAAAATCATAACTTCTACTCAGACCTCCGTTTTAGGCCCATGAGTACTCGTTGGAAAGCTAACTCTGAGATCTACAACTTTGCTTTGAAATCCAAGACCCAGTTCTGCCGTTTTCAAGCCCAAAAACGCCGTCGAAGTCCCTGCACGAATTCAAGATTTTTCAGGATCCCATTTTGACTAGGATTTTGGTTCTTGGAAGACTTTTAAGCTAACTTAGAGTCTAAGTTAGACCCTAAAACGTCCTAGACTCCTTTCCTACTTAGAATTGGATTTCCTAGGGTTATCTCCACTATAAATAGCCATCCCTTGTAAAATAAATCACATACCTTCACACATAATTTTTTCTTCTTCTTTTTCTCTTCTAGTTCTAGTTTTTCTTCTAGTTTTAGGGCTAGGGTGCCACCACCCTCTCTTTGCATAGAGAGGGGCGGCAACCCTAGGTTTTCAAGAGGAGGATTTCGCCCCAAAGTCTTGTAAGTTTTCTCATGCCGCTCATGAATTTTCTTAAATCCATGAGTAGCTAAATTCTTAATACTTCTAATCCTTTGGTGAATTCAATCAATTGATGATGGTGAGATTTTTGTGCTTATAATTTGGTATTTTATTTTTGATAGATAGCATGTTAAAACCTAATTTAATTCCATGATCTTGATTTTTATTGATTTGTCCGATCGGTAAAGAAATAATTTGAGAGATCTATTGCTAAGTCAGGCGGAACAGTTAACCCTCGAGTCTGATTGTTTGGTAGCGAATTGATGACGACTAACCCTCGCTTCGATGGATTTTGCATGCCAGTGATCATATTTATCTGATTGTTGTATGGTTTTACTTGTTAAGCATGTGTGAAAGAACTAATTAAATAGTTGATCTTAATGCTTTGTTGCTCGGTGAATCTTTAAGCCTTAACCGGTAATTGATTTAAGTTAATGAAAGGGGTAATTTAAGCCTTAACCGGTAATCTTATCTAAATAGCATGTTAGGATTTTCCTAGGCCAGTTATCATCAAGGATTTAATATTGAATTCATCTTTTAAATCAAGGATCCAAAGTCAATTTGATTGTTTTCTATCATTGGAGAAGAAGTATGCTTTTAGTTATTGTTTTCTTTCTTAATTGCCATAGATTTAGAATTAATTTACTTTGCACTGTTTCTAGTTTAATTGTTTTCTTGTTTTCTTAATCTTTTTAATCCCCTGCTCTTACGCATTGCTTTTGAGAGATATTTAAGGATTGTATCTTCGGATAAAGTCTATCCACCTTCTCTGTGCGATCGACGCCTGCTTGCCATATCTACTTAGTTAGGATTTTGTGGGGATTATTTTTATGATTGCTGACGACCGATCAGATGTCTAGATCATGAAGAAGCTAAGAAAGTCATCAAGGATGTACATGAAGTCTTATGTGGTGCACATCTAGCTAGTAGGAAGATGAGATGGCTAATACGCCGTCATGGCTTCTATTGGCCAACCATCATGAAAGACTGCATGGAATTTGCCAAAGGGTGCCAAGCTTGTCAAAAGTATGGCCCTATATGGAGACTTCCATCAGAAGAGCTACACTCTATAATAAAGCCTTGGCCATCAATTGATCTTATTGGAAAGATCTATCCACCAGCCAAGGGAGGTTTCTGCTTTATTATAGTTGCCACAGATTACTTCACCAAGTGGGTGGAAGCAAAAGCTCTGAATGGCATAGCTCATAATGACATCAAGAAATTCATCAAGCAACACATTATCTATCGCTTTGGGATTCCAGAAACTCTCACTACCGATCAGGGTACTAACTTTGATGGTGAGATCACAAGGAGCCTGGAGGAAAAATTTGGCCTAAAAGTCACTAAGTCCACACCATACTATGCACAGGCTAATGGACAGGCCGAAGCTTCTAATAAGTTGATGATAGGCATCATAGAAAAGATGATAAAAGACAAACCTGGTAAATGGGATAGAGTCTTGCCTAAGGCTTTGTGGGCATATCGGATGTCACAACGCTCAAGTACTAGTTTGAGTCCATTTAGCCTCACCTATGGTCATGATGCGATGGTTCCTATGGAACTCTTGGCAAAGTCAGCCAGAGTTGCATTTCAAAACAACTTGCAGTGGCATGACTACAATGATGCCATGATGATTGAGCTTGTAGATCTTGACTCTGAAAGGTTGGATGCTTTAAATCACCTGCAAGCACAGAAAAAGAAGGCAGAAAGAAGTTATAACAAGAAAGTTCGTAAACGAAGTTTCATTAAAGGCGAACTAGTATGGAAAGCTTTCTTGCCTCTTGGTTCTAAGAAACGTGGGAAGTGGTCTCCTAAGTCGGAAGGATCATTCCGTATTAAGAAAGTACTTAAGAATGGTGCCTACTGGTTAGAGACTGAAGATGGTGATTCTCATCGGAAGTTCATCAATGGGCGCTACTTGAAGAAGTACTATCCAACTGCATGGGAGGCAAAGTCTGATCGAAATCCTGAGTTTGACATGGAAGAGGAATTAGATGATGTGGCTATGACTTAACTCACAGCCACATGCTACACCGAAGTATGAAACTTACACGCTTCGTGGACTTAGCCACCCCAATTGCGTTCTTGTGGCTTTAAAATAAAAACAAATATTTTTATTACTTATGAAGTAATAAAAATTTCAAATATTAGCCAATACCAATATGTGTGGCGAAAATTGGAAGAAAAATAAGAAAATTCCATCACTAAAATTATACAAGTGTTGTGGAATTTAAATTTTTCAAAATTTGGCCTTAGTTACAGGAGGTAGGCCAAATTTCTCAAGTATTTTTGGGTTATTTTGTCAAAAATTCTAAGTATTATTGGCAATTTAACTCCAAAATAAATTCTAAATATTTGATCTTTATGGTTTTAGTCATAAGACCAAAAGATTAAATTGACAAAGGATTTTGTTTAAGTTAGATGGCTAAAATAAAGGCCGCTAATATTAAAGTTGGCTAAAAATTCATTGCCACCAATTGAAAACAAAAATTTAACTTGTTTGAAAATTGAAAATAAAAACAAAATTCTAAGTCACTCTCCTTCTTTCTCCTCTTCAGCAGTCTCAGGGGGAAAGGTCCCAAGAAGGAGTGATCTCCATACTTCAAACTCTCTATCCATGTTATCCAACAGAGCTCTGAAGAAATCTCTCTCAGCAACAACAGCTAGGTAATCGTATTTCTCCTTAAGAAGGATGCTGGCCTCGCAATAACTTTCTTCACACTTTTGATTGGAAGGTACCTCACGCTTCTTGGCGAGTTTGGCTTTCTCAAGCTGAAGAGCTTTCACCTTTGCTAGGTAATCATTGATTTCATCATCAATGGCCAATTCCCTCTCAGAAGGCGCCACAGAATGATATAAGGCCATAGCCTTGTCACCCAAGGTCCTCTGGCGAGCCTTGTACCTTTTCTGCTTCTCATTGAATTGATCGAAGTAGCTATGAGTTTGATTATACCTTGTGAGGAAAGTATCTGTAACATCGTGACAAATTAATTAAATTTGTTCCAATTTTGGATATGGATATCTTGATATCAATATATAGTTAACATAGAAACGTAACAAGGAATGAATTGGGTAGACCTGAAATTAATCAACCTGTAAATTATGTGCTACTATATGAAATTTTAATTTGCTAGATGTTATTAGAAAAAATGGGACACTAGAAAAAAAATATTAATTCGAGCAGTGGGAGCTTAATTGAAAAGGAGATATGGGAGAGTGATCAAGGTAACAAATAGACAAGGATTGAAGAGAAATAAGTTAAAAGAATTGGGCATGCATGCTACAAGAGAAAGATGGGAGACAAGAACATTACATCTTGGACATGTGGCGAGCAACAACACCTCATTTAATTCAAAATGGTGGCTGAAATTTCAATTTCTCCATTCTCCCCGTTCCTCTACTCCACTAGAAGCTTTCTTCTCCATTAGCAACCAGCAAGTTAAAGCTCTCTACTTTTTCTTTTCCACCAAATCTGACTTGGACTCTTGCATGCCACTATCCTTTTCCATTTCATCAATTAATTTTCTATCTACATCTTATTCCTTCCCTAAGATGGTTCCCAAGTTCAAACAATAATAAATCCACTCTTGACCGAACCTTAATGTTCCCTTTGATTGGCTATGCGAGCTTTAAATTTTCTTACATGCAATGAGGGATTTCAAGAACCCGTGAGCACCTACATATGATTCTTAAGTCAATTTATAGGAAAAAGCTTGGAGGGTTATAAGGATTCCAATAGGATGTGAGTTGCAAAACGGGTAAGGATCCATTTCTTATTTTAGCTTGAGATTGACAAATTGTTATGATTTCTAACTACAATTTAATATTGGCAAGGGGTAGGAGGCAGCGGCTATTAAAGCTTGGAAATTTTGGTTATTGAAACAACACTTTGAAGAAGGGAAAAAATTGGTAAGTAAACTAGGAGATTTTGAGGTGTTGTGCTTATTTATTAGTGCTAAAGTCAAAGATTCTTGTTTGGATTCTTGTGCATCATAAGAGAATTAAATTATGAATGTTGTGGAAACAAATTGGATTCATGGTTACTTTTATAAGGATGTGCTGGAATTGTGCTGGAAGTTGATAATATAACTTGGTTTAATTAGAAAAGGTTAAGGGCTTCGGTTTTGGGGCTGTTTGAGGTAGTAAATGATATTGGAAAATTATGAAAATTAACAGTCTTGTAGTTTGTTGTATGTGGAACAAACTTTAGTTAGAAAGTTTTTGCTAATACCGTTTGGATTCTGAGTTATAAGGCTCGGAATACTGTATCGCAGAATTGAGGTTCAAATTTGGAAATCTGACTTGGTGGTTGAATTTGAAATGGTTTTAGCTCGAATTTGAAGTGGCTTTCTAAATATCATTTTTAGCCTAATGAGTTAGCTTTCTAATGGTTTTGGAATCACTTGATTTGGATGTGTATTGTGGAAGTTATGCTTATTTTCCCAAAGTGTCGCCTTTTTGGAAATGAAAAACAAGAGAGTGTAGATTCATTTCGGGCAGCCTTCTTTCGAGGGGCATAACTTTGTCTTAGAGAATCCAAATTGAGTCATTCTTGAGCCTAAATTGTATGGTTTGGAGTCCTCTATAACTTTGTACATGAAAGCAAGTTGAAATTCTAAAGGAAAATTAGTGAAAAATAACCATTTTTGGGACTGCATGGTTGACTCTTGTTACAGCATGCCATTGAAAATGTTTGGGAATCAACTTGAGATTTGAATAGGTTAGGAGCCGAATTTGATAAGGGTCCTCAAGGGGTGAATTTAAGTATATGGAACCATATTTCTAATGGATGTGGTTTCATTTGATTTTTTGAGAATCAAGCTAGATATGAGTATTTTTGTAAAGTGTCGCCACGTTAGATTTTTGGTTGAAAAGAGAGTTAGTTTAGAACTTTAATATAACTAAGATTTCCTTTTAGGTCATGATCCCGAATCCAACCTAATCGGATTAAGGACTACGGCTCGTAAGTAATATCATCGTATTTTAAGAACATTTGAATTACCAAAATACCCGTGATGGACAAATTTACTATATTACCCCTGATTGATAAAATTATGATTTTACCCCTATAATGAGGAAATTACCATTTTACCCTAGAATTGGTACAATTACGACTTTGCCCCTAGAAGAGGATTTGACTTATCCAATCATACTAATCGAACATGTAAGGTCAGAGAATCTCCGTAACAGCCTTAAGATGTCTAAATCACAAATTTGCCCTTGATCGAGTAAAATTACAATTTTGCCCCTAGATGCCAGTTTTGATTAGATAAGCTGTGCAAGTATTTGCGGATCTTGAAACTCGTATTAGAACCCTGTAAGACATATATAGATACATTTAACTCCTCGATATTAGACCGTGGGTCTGGGTTCTACACTTCTTGTCATTTTATTCCTTTGTATCTTACTTCTTGTGCCAAGGTATTCATCCTTTGATCAAATTGAGTTGACATAGTATCCATTCGCTGCACTAGATTTTGCAACAAGATAGCCAAATCTGTTTCCAGATTTCCTCTTTGATTTTCTCAATCTTTTCTACCCCCATTGAACCTGCAATAAAAGGTTAGTAAAATAAAGAAAATCCTCTCAATTAGTGTGTGTGTGTGTGTATGTGTGATTACCAACAAGGGCTCTCGTGTTTGCACACAACTAAGTGTTTAGGTAGCCAACCCACTAATCACTCTTGATAGTCTCACACAATCTGGCTTTTTCCACTCTTTTTTGTTGGTCCCAAATGTAGTGCTAGAGGGGGGGTGAATAGCCAATTTCGAAAATTCTTTCAACTTAAGAACTTTTCTGCAACACAGAGAATTAGTGCGACCAGATAGATGAAAGAAACTAGTGCGAGTAAAATGAACAGAGTAGATCAAAAGAGCATGCAATAAATGGATGTGACAGAGATGAAGACTATGACAGAGCAAAATAAATGAAATAGGCAGAGGAGATCAGAGGAATGAATGGCAAGTAAAAAAGACAGTTAAAGGCAAGATAACTAAAACGGATTAGAAGATGCTTAGCTTGACACACGATTTATAGAGGTTCGGTCAACCTGACCTACGTCCTCTACCTTGTTCTTCCCAATCAAGGATTTTCACCAAATCCACTAATCTGATGTAGTTACGGGCCTACACCAAGCCTTTACACAAACCAAGCTATCCCAAGCTTAAAAACCACAAGAGCTAACACCCTAGCTCGAACAAGTGCTCCCCGCACTCAATCACAAACAAGTAAACAAAGTTTGAAGTGTGTAAACTAATCCTAGATGATCGAAATACACAGAGTAAGAGCTTTGCAAGATTTACAAGAAAGAAATTAAGAACAATCTTGCAAAAGACCAAGCAAATACAAAGAATAACAGTGTTGTACGGCTTGGAGAAGATTCTTGAGAGTAAATGCTTTCAAAGGATTTCTTTAATGCTCAAATCTATTTCTCAACGGTCATTTCACGCCTTAAATACATATATACCGAAACTAGCCGTTAAAGCGTCTTTTTGAATCTTAATCACGTTATTTTGTCGTTTTCCGACGCTGTCAAAAACTATCAGGATGTGTTGTCGGTCTTCTTTAGTCCCACTAAATTTTGCCTCAGAATTGGTGGCACTAATATTGCTCTTTCTTGCTTTCTTCAGTCAGTTCTTCATATGCATTCTTTTTGCTCTGACCTCAGTCCCACTGAAATGCTTCTTGAACTTGTTTGTGGACTAAGTCTTCTTCAATTCCACCTTAGTTGTACTCACTGAGGAGGGTTTCACTCGTAGTGTGTTTCTTCTGTGATATTGAGCCTTATATAGGTAGGTTTGCGCATAACCATATATTAAGTGTGTCACTCAATTTGTCACTGCACACTAGATAACTTGGTTAATCCCATTAATATAGAATGTTTTGTTATCATCAAAAACTATATGGAGTCAACATTTTTAGCTTCAATAGGCCTAATAAGAACAACTTGTAAGGATTACTTCGCTCTTCTCGTGGCCTACTTGAGGAACAAACAATTAGAAGCAAAACTAGAGTGAATCAAAGGTAAATGATCTTAAAACCAAAACAAACCAATTTGCAGCACCCTTATGTCGATGTAAGTAGCTTCAATTTGCTGCAAAACACAATCAAAAACATAAATTGCAAATCACCCAATTCGAGCTTAAATCCTATTTTGTACCACTTATTTTTCAACTTGAAATTGGTGAGCTCCAATCTGAATTCTTTCAAATTAAACCTTCAATTGCAGCAAAAACTTCCCAAAATCCTCAAACACACTTTCAATTCCACTCAATTTTCTCCAATTAGGGCTAATTGCAACAAATTAGGTCAATTGCACAATTCAAGAACCCTAACCCCCTGCAAAAATCGATAACTTTTTTTGATTTTTTTTTGAATTTTCACTAGTTTTCCCATAAAGATCAAGATGTAAAAACACTAAATCTAAAATTTCAGCCAATTCCGACCACTAACGAATACAGAACAAAAATCACAAGTTTCTAGTTGAAATTTTTTATTTTTATTTTTATTTTTTTATATTTTTAGATATAACCTTGATGTATGAGGACTCCAAATCTGAAATTTCAAAGCAATCTGACAACTATTGAATCCACAACAAAAATCGGATGTTTCTGAATTTTTGAAACTTGAAAATTCCAATATGAGCTTTGATGGATGAAAAACTTGATGAATGATGAATAGCATGATAGATTTACCGATTGAAAATGAAAACCTATGCTCTGATACTAACTGATACGAATCTAGTTGTGATAGATTCAAATCTACCCTTGAATTCCTCCAAAGTTCAACTTGAAACTCCAACTTCTAGACTTGATGAATTTGATAGTCTTCCCAAAGATCCAATCTTCTTTCGTCGGCCCTAGATGATCAATTAGACCTGCAATTGACAACCTAAGATCACAAGAAACACAACTAGATAATCACTATCTAATTGTTTGCTAGGAGTCTACAAGATTGAAGAGATTCTAAGTATGCTCAAACTAGAACAATGAAGCTAAATTCTCAAAGAATTCTCTTTGATTGAAAAACTTAACTTTTGTTTATAAGAGGGGTCGAATCCCTTATATATGCATAGGGGTCGACCTAGATAAGAAAATAAAGTCCTATGAATTATCCAATCCCTTAACTTTTGGTTTTTATATTGGTATATTATCCTGGTTTAGACTGACAAACTTGGTTTTACTTCGGTTTATGAATTTAATCTCTGAGTTTGGTTTTAACAGTTTTCTTGTGTTTGGTGCACTTCTCAATCAGACGGCTGAGGCGCTGATCGAGACACCAGTTATGCTCACTGCGGATTCACCTTGGGGGGTATACGAGTCCCCTAAACTGTGAGTGGGCTATCCTCAACGGGTTCTCCGTTGAGGAAATGTTTTATTAGTGTTTTTACATGAATGATTTATAAAATGTTTTGATAAATGTTTTGGGTGCATGAATGACCTGGTTTTGTTTAAAAAGAACTTGTTCAAGCATACGGGGACTTATGGACGTAGCTCCAGGAGTACGTATGGCTTGTTGGTGGAGCGTCTCGGACGCGACCCAGCGCTGGTGTGTTTGTTTTAACGGACCATGACTTTATTTTGGATCCACATGGTTCATAGCTCCAGGCCCGACACGATATATTTATTCATCTACCGGTTCGACGTGTGCATGGGAGAGATAAATTGGGTGTGCTGCGGCCACCACGCAGTACCGGACCTAAGCTAACGTCAGGGGAACGGGCTTGTTTGGACAAAAAGAGAAAAATGATGTTTTTTTTAGTAATTATTAGATGATGACGAAAATGCCCCTGACGGTTCTGGAGGTTGACTCGGGCCAAGGTCACTCTGGGTAGGTTTTATTGGCAGCCCATTTGTTTTATGTAAATGATAAATGATTTCTTGGACTTGTTTTATTGCTAACCAGGATTTTAAAACTTAGTTTTCTTACCTGTTTTGGTTGTGAGTGCACCCCACCCTCTTCTGGTCCTCTTTTGAGGGTGGCTCACTCACTGGGTACATTTGTGTACTCACCCCCTCAAATTCTTGTTGTGTTTTCAGGGTAGTTAGGACTCAGCGGATTCTTGGATGGTCGAGTCGATGGCGTAGGCTGTTATCACTGCTCTTAGAGGTATTTGTCACTACATGACGGGTCCCACTGGCATTGTCTCTTTTCGTTGTCAACATCGTGCCTTGTTTCCTGTCTATTGATTTATTATTTGGATTTGACTTTGTTTTCGATTGATGGAATATTCTTACTGCTATTGTCGGTTTTGACGAATCCGCATTTGCTTTGATTTGAAAACTTCAGTATTTTAAATTTATACTTAATTCATGTTTTCCTAATTTTTGATCTGATATTGACGCTTCGTGTTGCTTTGGAATGCGTGACCGGCCGGCACGTGTTTCGAGGTAACACGGCGGTTGTCCGTGCTCGACTTCCGGGTCGGGGCGTGACAACTTTATTGGTATCAGAGCGTCTGGTTTTTATTCTTGTTTCGTAAGTCCAGTGGGCCTGTAGTGAGTTTAGGATAATTCTGGACACTTAGGTGTCCATCTACCATTTCAGTTTACGTTTTGTTTTAAAAATCAAAATGTTTGGTTTGCCGTCTTTTAATTACTAACATCGTGACTCTTCAAATGATTTTGCTTTTAATTCCAAGTTCGGAGTATCTTCCGTTTATCTTGCCCAATATTCTAATCTCGTTGTCATTCTTAGAGATTCATGCCACCAAAACCTGATCATTGTCAAAAAGGACATCCTCATTATGACGCGACCTCGTTAAGAGATCATATTAAGGAGTGTGAGATTCTTGGACCATTCATCCTCTACGCAATTGCTTATAGAAAAATACTCTAAACTTGTTGTTCTCACCTGTGTCATTTCCACGTATGTCATATCCTAACTTGTAAGACCCGACAACGACTTTTCAATCAATGCGAATTCTACCAGTGACTTCTTATCGCATTGAAGTCTCAATTTCGTATACCGCTTACGTACGAGCTATAGTATTTCCTCATCTAGTAGATCGTTAATGTTGTCGAAATGATCATAGATGATCTAGTTTGTTTTAAGAATTTCACATTGTTTAATTAGTAGCAAAGAATTTGGATGACATGTGTGATTATAGTCTTATCAAAAATAGATATTTGAATTTTAAAATTTTGGAGGAAGCTAATTTTAATCTTTAGAAATCCTATGCCATTTAGATTTTTTGGGTGAGACCCTCGATATGTGAAGTTCATGAGTTTTGGGTTGATTTGTAGTGAGTTATTAATTTTGATGACTTGGTGATTTGTGAAATTGAGTTTTCTAATAAGTTTAATGAGACTGCCATTTTGTGAACGAGGTTTCCTATCTTTAAAACAAATGTGGTATTACCGAAATTTGATTGGAGTTAGTAATTGAATTACACTTTGGATGATTATAAGCTTGATAGATGGATTATATAATTAAATTGGTGGTTATGGATTAATGTGTACATTATTATTGAAAGAAGTTCAAGTTACATGGAATTAGATATGTTGATTCTTGGTGGAATAATATGCTACAAAATGGAAAGTTGATTCTAAGGATTGATTCTTATTAGAGAAAGATTTAAGATTTTGTTTAAGTTATGCGAAAGGAGGAATTGGTAACCCAAGAGTGAATTTAGCAAATCAAGTTGGTATTTTGGGACTATGCCGTATAAATTATTAACAAAATCATGATTTGATTAATATTGCCTTGATTTGAGGTATGTTTTATGTGAATCGAATAAACAAAAAGGATATTTAGTTAGAGATATATGCGATTGTGAACTTGAGAATTTGAATCATAATAATTGAATTTTTTACACCAAGGATATAGGTCAAATATGACCCTAGACGAATGCAAGTTTTGGAACAAGTTTTGAAACTTGAGGTTGCTATATTAGGTTATGATGAACATGCGTGACATACTTAGATATCGTAAATTGGAGTTTAATGGACTTGGTTGATCGAATGAGGCATTAGCGGACTTCATAAATACTAAGTGATTTTTGATGGATCTAATCAATTTAATTTTTGGAGGACTCGATTAATTTAAATCGAATTGTGGGTTGAACTAAGTTGGTTAGTGAAGGATGTTTGATCGGTCATTAACAATCATAAAAATAAAATCCCAACAAACTCCTAACTAAGTAGATATGGCAAGTAGGGGTCGATCCCACAGAGAAGGGTGTAGATTTCATCCGAAGATTTAGTCCTTAAAATCTCTCAAAACAGAATACAGAAAACAGAGGTTGACAGAAAGCAATTAAACAGAAAGCAATTAAACTAGAAAACAAAGCAAAGTAAATTAAATCTAAGTCTATAGCAGATAAGAAAGAAAACAATAATTAAGGATATACTTCTTCACCAATGGTAGAAAACAATCAAATTAATTATGGGTCCTTGATTTAAAAGATAAATTCAATATTAAATTCATGATGATAAATGGTCTAGGGAAAACCCTAACATGCTATTTAGGTAAGATTAACCGTTAGGCCTTAAATTACCCCTTTTTCCTCCTAACTCATCGATTAGCCATTAAGCCTTAAAGATTTGCTAAGATTCAAAGCATTAAGTTTTATTAATTCTTTCACACATGCTTAATAAATAAAACCATACAACAACCAGATAAATCTGATTACTGGCATGCAAACCCAATTAACCCGCCGCAAAGCGTAGCTAACTTGCTACATACAATCAAACTCATGCGTTAGCCTTGTTGTTTGGATCTAGCCAACAATCTCTCAAATTACCTCTTTAGTGGCCAAATAAATCAATAAAGATCAAGATTGTAGAATTATAACAGAGTTTAACATGCTATCTATCAAGAATAAAATACCAAATTATAAGAACAGAAATCTCACCATATTTAATTGATTGAATTCACCAAAGGATCAGAAGTATTAAGAATTTAAGTACTCATGGATTCGGGAAAATCCATGAGCGGCATAAGAGTACTTACAGGACCTTGGAGGGGCGAAATCTCCTTGCTAAAAACCTAGGTATGCCGCACCACCCTATAGCTAGAGAGGGTGGCGGCACCCTTTGCCTAAAAACTAGAAAAACTAGAAAATAAATCTAGAGAGAATTATGTGAATTGGTGTGTGATTTGTGATACTGGAGGTGCCTATTTATAGTGGAAATAACACTAGGAATTTCAATCCTAACTTGGAAAGGGGTCTAAGTCGGTTTAGGAGTCTAACTTAGAGTCCAAGTTAGATTAAAAGTCATCCTAGAGTAGAATCCAAGTTAAAATAGGATCCTGAAATTTTTGCTGAATTCGTGCAGAAACTTCAACGGCATTTTCTGGCTTGAGAACGGCAGAACTGGGTCTTGGACTTCAAAGGAAAGTTGTAGATCTCGGAGTTAGCTTTCCAACGAGTACTCATAAGCTTCAATCGGAGGTCTGAGCAGAAAGTTACGAATTTTCTACCAAAACTGCTCCTGAATCCTAATCCTGTAAGGACTAGAATCGGGAATCTACGAGATTTTGGTATTTCCTTGGATTTAGGAGTCATTAATTGGGATTTTAATTCCAATTAATATTTTATATGGGTTTAGTATTTTCCCAGATAAATTATCCATAAATACCAAAGCTTGAGGGCTCATCCATGGTTTGTTTTCAATTAAAACTCCAATCTTCAATTCTCCCTCTTGAAATAAATCTTCAAAGTCTTCAAGTCTTCAAATTATCTTCAAATGGTCTTCAAACACGAACTTCGAATCTCCAAATCTATGCTCAAAATTGCCTTGCTCAAATCTGTGTAAAAAGTCAACAAAATAGCTCCAAAAATAGTGAAAAATAACAATTTCTCATTTTCACATCACTTAAAGACTAAAAACACAAATATTAATAAAATAGCATATAATTAAGCATAAATGGGTCTATAAACATAGTAAAATAAGCATAAAAATAGGGTCAATTTTGGCTCAATCATATTCCCCCACACTAAATCTTTGCTAGTCCCTAGCAAACTAGTGTAGAAAACTATGAAAAACACTAAACTTGAACACCTAAGAGACTCTATAATCCTAAACTAATGCAAATCAAAATTCCATTTTAATTTAAACTTTTCAAAAACTTTGAATGCATACACATATTAAGGATCAACATAATTATGAAATCAAAATAATAAAGAATCATAAGAGCACTGAATTCAAAAGATCAATAAATAGCAAGCACCTTTATTCTTAAGTAACCATAATTAAAGTAGTTCTAATCATAAGCTTTCCAACGAGTACTCATAAGCTTCAATCGGAGGTCTGAGCAGAAAGTTATGAATTTTCTACCAAAACTGCTCCTGAATCCTAATCCTGTTAGGACTAGAATCGGGAATCTACGAGATTTTGGTATTTCCTTGGATTTAGGAGTCATTAATTGGGATTTTAATTCCAATTAATATTTTATATGGGTTGAGTATTTTCCCATTTAAATTATCCATAAATACCAAAGCTTGAGGGCTCATCCATGGCTTGTCTTCAATTAAAGCTCCAATTTTCAATTTTCCCTCTTGAAATAAATCTTCAAAGTCTTCAAGTCTTCAAATTATCTTCAAATGGTCTTCAAACACGAACTTCGAATCTCCAAATCTATGCTCAAAATTGCTTTGCTCAAATCTGTGTAAAAAGTCATCAAAATAGCTCCAAAAATAGTGAAAAATAACAATTTCTCATTTTCACATCACTTAAAGACTAAAAACACAAATATTAATAAAATAGCATATAATTAAGCATAAATGGGTCTAAAAACATAGTAAAATAGGCATAAAAATAGGGTCAATTTTGGCTCAATCAATATTTAATTGGAGTGAGAAGAAATTGCAGGTTAAGGATATCTATTTGATTATCAACACTGATTTATTTGGAAATATTTAGTTATGAGAATAAAGAAAATTTGAACTGCTTAGTAATTTACGTACTAATACGTGAGAAGATGGTATTAAGAGTAAGGATCCAAAATTTAGTTGATATCTAAGTTTTGATTATTAAAGTTAGATTAATTAAGTATTAGAGAATGAAACTTGCATGATTTAATCGATACGGATATTGTTGGGAGCTTGTCTTTTGAAGTTAAAGATTTTGAAATGGTTTAAAAAAAAAACAACTAGTTGAGAGGTGACTTCTTTAACACAATGATTGGGAACTGAAAGCGATTGAGGCCAAATTAAGATTCAAGAGTGACATATTGTAATATGGCTACTGTGGTGACAACAATGACACTAGTTACCGAAGTAAAATTATTAAGCTACTTACGAAGTTTCGAGGACGAAACTTATTATAAGAGGGTAGAGTGTAACATCGTGACAAATTAATTAAATTTGTTCCAATTTTGGATATGGATATCTTGATATCAATATATAGTTAACATAGAAACGTAGCAAGGAATGAATTGGGTAGACCTGAAATTAATCAACCTGTAAATTATGTGCTACTATATGAAATTTTAATTTGCTAGATGTTATTAGAAAAAATGGGACACTAGAAAAAAAAATCAATTCGAGCAGTGGGAGCTTAATTGAAAAGGAAATATGGGAGAGTGATCAAGGTAACAAATAGACGAGGATTGAAGAGAAATAAGTTACAAGAATTGGGCATGCATGCTACAAGAGAAAGATGGGAGACAAGAACATTACATCTTGGACATGTGGCGAGCAACAACACCTCATTTAATTCAAAATGGTGGATGAAATTTCAATTTCTCCATTCTGCCCGTTCCTCTACTCCACTAGAAGCTTTCTTCTCCATTAGCAACCAGCAAGTTAAAGCTCTCTACTCTTTCTTTTCCACCAAATCTGACTTGGACTCTTGCATGCCACTATCCTTTTCCATTTCATCAATTAATTTTCTATCTACATCTTATTCCTTCCCTAAGATGGTTCCCAAGTTCAAACAATAATAAATCCACTTTTGACCGAACCTTAATGTTCACTTTGATTGGCTATGCGAGCTTTAAATTTTCTTACATGCAATGAGGGATTTCAAGAACCCGTGAGCACCTACATATGATTCTTAAGTCAATTTATAGGAAAAAGCTTGGAGGGTTATAAGGATTCCAATAGGATGTGAGTTGCAAAACGGGTAAGGATCCATTTCTTATTTTAGCTTGAGATTGACAAATTGTTATGATTTCTAACTACAATTTAATATTGGCAAGGGGTAGGAGGCAGCGGCTATTAAAGCTTGGAAATTTTGGTTATTGAAACAACACTTTGAAGAAGGGAAAAAATTGGTAAGTAAACTAGGAGATTTTGAGGTGTTGTGCTTATTTATTAGTGCTAAAGTCAAAGATTCTTGTTTGGATTCTTGTGCATCATAAGAGAATTAAATTATGAATGTTGTGGAAACAAATTGGATTCATTGTTACTTTTATAAGGATGTGCTGGAATTGTGCTGGAAGTTGATAATATAACTTGGTTTAATTAGAAAGGTTAAGGGCTTTGGTTTTGGGGCTGTTTGAGGTAGTAAATGATATTGGAAAATTATGAAAATTAACAGTCTTGTAGTTTGTTGTATTTGGAACAAACTTTGGTTAAAAAGTTTTTGCTAATACCGTTTGGATTTTGAGTTATAAGGCTCGGAATACTGTATCGCTGAATTGAGGTTCAAATTTGGAAATCTGACTTGGTGGTTGAATTTGAAATGGGTTTAGCTCGAATTTGAAGTGGCTTTCTAAATATCATTTTTAGCCTAATAAGTTAGCTTTCTAATGGTTTTGGAATCACTTGATTTGGATGTGTATTGTGGAAGTTATGCCTATTTTCCCAAAGTGTCGCCTTTCTGGAAATGAAAAACAGGGGAGTGTAGATTCATTTCGAGCAGCCTTCTTTCGAGGGGCATAACTTTGTCTTAGAGAATCCAAATTGAGTCATTCTTGACCCTAAATTGTATGGTTTGGAGTCCTCTATAACTTTGTACATGAATGCAAGTTGAAATTCTAAAGGAAAATTAGTGAAAAATAACCATTTTTGGGACTGCATGGTTGATTCTTGTTACAGCATGCCATTGAAAATGTTTGGGAATCAACTTGAGATTTGAATAGGTTAGGAGCCGAATTTGATAAGGGTCCTTTAGGGGTGAATTTAAGTATATGGAACCATATTTCTAATGGATGTGGTTTCATTTGATTTGTTTGAGAATCGAGCTAGATATGAGTATTTTTGTAAAGTGTCGCCACGTTAGATTTTTGGTTGAAAATAGAGTTAGTTTAGAACTTTAATGTTACTAAGTTTTCCTTTTAGGTCATGATCCCGAATCCAACCTAATCGGATTAAGGACTACGACTAGTAAGTAATATCATCGTATTGTAAGAACTTTTGAATTACCAAAATACCCGTGATGGACAAATTTACTATATTACCCCTGATTGATAAAATTATGATTTTACCCTATAATGAGGAAATTACCATTTTACCCTAGAATTGGTACAATTACGACTTTGCCCCTAGAAGAGGATTTGACTTATCCAATCATACTAATCGAACATGTATGGTCAGAGAATCATCGTAACAGCCTTAAGATGTCTAAATCACAAATTTGCCCTTGATCGAGTAAAATTACAGTTTTGCCCCTAGATGCCGGTTTTGATTAGATAAGCTTGGAAGTATTTGCGGATCTTGAAACTCGTATTAGAACCCTGTAAGACATATATAGATACATTTAACTCCTCGATATTAGACCGTGGGTCTGGGTTCTACACTTCTTGTCATTTTATTCCTTTGTATCTAACTAATTTGGTATTTTCGTTTATTATCTTGGTTTTTATATTGGTATATTATCCTGGTTTAGACTGACAAACTTGGTTTTACTTCGGTATATGAATTTAATCTCTGAGTTTGGTTTTAACAGTTTTCTTGTGTTTGGTGCACTTCTCAATCAGATGGCCAAGGCGCTGATCGAGACACCAGTTATGCTCACTGCGGATTCACCTTGGGGGGTATACGAGTCCCCTAAACTGTGAGTGGGCTATCCTCAACGGAGAACCCGTTGAGGAAATGTTTTATTAGTGTTTTTACATTAATGATTTATAAAATGTTTTGATAAATGTTTTGGGTGCATCAATGACCTGGTTTTGTTTAAAAAGAACTTGTTCAAGCATACGGGGACTTATGGACGTAGCTCCAGGAGTACGTATGGCTTGTTGGTGGAGCGTCTCGGACGCGACCCAGCGCTGGTGTGTTTGTTTTAACGGACCATGACTTTATTTTGGATCCACATGGTTCGTAGCTCCAGGCCCGACACGATATATTTATTCATCTACCGGTTCGACGTGTGCATGGGAGAGCTAAATTGGGTGTGCTGCGGCCACCACGCAGTACCAGACCTAAGCTAACGCCAGGGGAACGGGCTTGTTTGGACAAAAATAGAAAAATGTTGTTTTTTTAGTAATTATTAGATGATGACGAAAATGCCCCTGACGGTTCGGAGGTTGACTCGGGCCAAGGTCACTCTGGATAGGTTTTATTGGCAGCCCATTTGTTTTATGTAAATGATAAATGATTTCTTGGACTTGTTTTATTGCTAACCAGGATTTCATAACTTGGTTTTCTTACCTGTTTTGGTTGTGAGTGCACCCCACCCTCTTCTGGTCCTCTTTTGAGGGTGGCTCACTCACTGGGTACATTTGTGTACTCACCCCCTCAAATTCTTGTTGTGTTTTCAGGGTAGTTAGGACTCAGCAGATTCTTGGACGGTCGAGTCGGTGGCGTAGGCTGTTATCACTGCTCTTAGAGGTACTTCTCACTACATGACGGGTCCCACTGACATTGTCTCTTTTCGTTGTCAACATCGTGCCTTGTTTCTTGTCTATTGATTTATTATTTGGATTTGACTTTGTTTTCGATTGATGGAATATTTTTACTGCTATTGTCGGTTTTGACGAATCCACATTTGCTTTTATTTGACAACTTCAGTATTTTAAATTTATACTTAATTCATGTTTTCCTAATTTTTTATCTGATATTGACGCTTCGTGTTGCTTTGGAATGCGTGACCGGCTGGCACGTGTTTCGAGGTAACACGGCGGTTGTCCGTGCTCGACTTCCGGGTCGGGGCGTGACAATATCAAACAATCTTGGAAAATATTTCCAGAATTGAGCTTCATCATCCTCAATTTCAAGGGAGTGTGATCAGGTCTGAGCATGAGAATAGATGACTTCCTTCTGGGTAGGAAGAATGGCTGCATCCGCTTTCAAAGTAAACTTGCAAAGTTCATCATAAGTTTCTTTCAACTGTGCATCAGAAGGAACCTCAGTAACATCTCCAGAGCAGGCTTCATAGTCCATTAGCAGAAGTTTGGAAATGTATTCCTTAAGAACCTCGCATCTTTGGAGGAGAGGAGCATCAGCAAGGATAGGAGAAAGAATCGAAGATGGAGTTGTTGTCAAAACAGGAGGTGCGGCAATGGGAAGATAATTTTCAATCTCTACAGTCCTATCTGCTGCCTCACTGACCAAAACAGGCATAGACATTGGGAGAATGGTTCCAGTGGTGTTTTCAGAACATACTCCATGAGGATTGGAAACTATGTTCTCCAAATCATTCATGAAATCTTTTCCACCTTTTGCCTTGAGAAATCTATGTCACGCAAGGAGAAGTTGTCTTCAAGAAGGAAGGATGCGGCCATATCCAAGGCCGAACCTGTTGATGAAGAAGGGATATCTCCTTCATCCACATAAGTGACATGGCTGAGTGAGACATCTAGGGAGTTAGAGGGAGAAACCTCACCCAGTGGTTCATTTGTGGCCTTTTGAGGAGGTGCATTCTGACTACTGGATTCAGGATGAGATACTTCCATCAGGTCACCAGGACTAAAACCACCAGACTTTGGAATAGCTTTCTTCTTCTTCTTCGAAGTAGAGGGTTCTGAAGGATTCTTCTCACGAGATGGAACATGTTTTTGTACTATTTGGTTGGCCATTTTATTGGCATCCCTCTTAGGAGGCGTGAAAGCATCACCTGAGAAAGGAAAGTTAGTAAAAAACTTAAACTATAAATCAAAAGGTTTAAGTAACAAAGATTACCAGGTGGAAAGTGAAGTCTTGCAGCAATGTGAGAAATATTTTCATTACAAATTTTCCTCCATATCTTTGACCACCAAGTAACAAAATTCAGAGTGGCCTCAGACATAAAAGGAGGAATGGTGAACTCAGCCTCTTGCCTTTGTTTTTCAGCATATTCATGACATCTCACAGAAAAAGCTTTCTCAAGAACCCAAGGTCTTATGTGACAGCACTTGTTCCTTGAGAAGTGAGGAGGTCAAGGGATTTGCTGTGTGAATTCAAGCTGTCTACCTAGTATAGGGGGACAATATGTTTCAAACCCAGGTTTGAATCTCCCATCTATGTCAACGCCAAAACAAAGGTCAATAGGTAGGCAGAAGTTTCTCCATGCTTGTTTCACAACATCCGCATTCTCGTCGGTAGGCATTTCTTGGAACCATGAAGGGCCAAAATGCCTCCGAGAATATAAGAAAAACTCTTGATCTTTCAAATTCCATAAGGAATGGAAGACATTGTTCACATTGTTGTTGATATGAACAAGCCCACCATATAGATTACCATAACATCGAGGGATGAGGGTAGCTGCATGACGAGTAGGAGATAGCTGAGGAAAATACATCCAAGCCCATACATGAAGAATCCACAAAGGACCATGAGTACCTTTGTCAACACTCTAAGTGATGTTGTACAAGCCACGATAAAGGTTCCCCATCACGAACTGACCAAGAGCTAGTCTTTTCCCTGAGGCCATGAGCTTAGAAAGGTGAAGATACTCAGCAAGGCAGGCACGTGAAGGAGGACAATCAACAAACTTGCAGATCAGACAAAGCCTTAAGGCCGTGATCTCTCTAGCCTCGAGGGGAGCATAGGTTGGCTTTCCATATTCAGAGATAAACTTGTTGAAGTAGAGTTTGTCGCTAAAAGGGATAGAGTAACGCAAATCCTCAACTTCATCAAGGGAGGTGGCGCAAGAGACCCATTCGCCATCCACCGGAAGGCCTGTGATTGCTGCTATGTCAAGGAGAGTTACTGACATTGGGAGATGGAAGTAATTCCAACACCTGTTCCAAAAGGAACTAAGAGCAGCAAGCAAGGCGCCATCCTAGGAGAACTCTTGCTTCGATAACTAGACAAATGATAATAAGTCTTGTTCATGTAGTTTTTCCTCACGATGTATGACTATTCGGTCCACCCAGGCACACCACTCCGTTGGACAATAGGCCCATGACTGGATTTTGTTAACCCACTTGCGGAAGTCATAGTCATATCCTTGAAGAGGAAGCAGGCCACCTTGATGCAGAGGAAAACAGTCATTCATCTTGGCAGAAAGGAAACCACTAAAAAAGGGGGCAAGAGCATCTCTAGGGAACTCAATCTCATGGTAAGACTTAGTAACAAGTCTCTTCACCAGATCAAGAGTTCTCTGCTCTTCAGAAGATGCTACAAGTTCTCCTACAAAAATTAACAAAGTTGTTAGTACACAATTTTTGTTAATAAGTTGGTAAAAATAAATATTTTACCACCTTAAATTTATTCCATAATTTTATTTCTTGGCAAAACTATTTATTTTGGCTGCCAAAAATAGTTATGGTAATATTTTTAAGAAAATAAAAATAATTTTTGGCCATAAAATCATACTAGGCCGAAAATACTAATTCACATGCCATACAAGTTGTAATTTTTACAACTAAGATCATGGTATGCTAAAATTTAAGGTTTTTGGTAAGTTAAGTTTTATACTTAAGAAATTTAACATAATTTTACCTAAATCTAATGTTTAATTTTTGGCTAAGTATACAAAATTGGCCAAAATTAATTAAACTAAAAACCCTAAACCTAAAGGCATGCCGCCCAAATTGCAATTTGTGCAATTAAGGGTACGACATGCTAGGGTTTCCAAATTATATCAAATTGGGTCTTGCACGTGTGAAATTAAACCTAATTTCATGTGCTTAACGCCTGATTTAATGTTAATCATTGGCTAATTTTATCGATTGGGCTAAAATTAGCAAGATTTTTAACCTAAAAACCTAGTAGTATGCCGCACCATTTGCAATTTGAGCAAATTGGGGGCTGCGGCATACTAGGGCTTCAAAATTGTTAAAATTAAGATTTCTATACTCTTAATTAGGACCTAATTTCATGATTAACCCCCTGAATTTTTGGCTAATTTAATCAATTTGGCCAAAATTCCAAAAATTACATAAACCCTAGGGACAAGATTAGCATAGCCACCCAAAATTTTCAAATTTTTGCAAAGGGTGCCGCGGCATATCTAGGGATTTCATCCTTGTCCAATTAGGTTTAAGGTTTATCTAATCCTAACCTAATTTCATGAGGAAAACACCCAATCCTAGTCCAATTTGGTTAATTCAAAGTCCTAAACCTAATAGGATTTGTAATCCTAGCCAAATAAGTCCAAAATTTGCGCCTAAGGTAGGGAAATTGCGAGTCGACGAAATCAGCCCCTATGTCGACAAGATTGACATGATTCCATGCCATGTGATTATCCATTTCATGCAGCAACATGTTCATCTAAAGATCTATGGCAAAAACTAAGTCCTAGGCCAAAAACTATGTAGTTTTTACTAAGGATTTTTGCCAATTTCTTCACCAAATTGATTTGATTTCTAAATCAAATTTTTACTCAAAATTCCAGCAGCCATATTACTTAAAATTCATCATCAAAGTCGACCTAATCATGGCAAATTGTGCTAGGGTTGGCGGCATAAAGGAAATTGATGAACTTAAGTGCAAAAATTAAAAAGTTCATGAGCAATTACCTTGATTTTGTGCCGATTTGGGATCAACCACCATGGACTTGAGCTTTGGCCTTGCTTGAGTCGAATTGGAGCTGCCATCATGGGAATTTGATCCAAATTGCTTGATCCTTGCCAAGGACTTGGAAGCTTCCAAGAACAATGAGCCACGATTTGAATTGCTTGGCATAGGAGAAGGTTTTTGTTGACGATTTTTGTTGTTACCTTGATCTTTGGAAGCCATTAAAGCTTGAAAAAGTTGCTGCAAATTTCGGCTAAGTATGGTACCAAAGGGGTGTCGACGTTGGCTAAGGGAAAAGAGGAAGAATTTTGGCCCAAGACCAATTTCCTTATATACAAGCTCAAATCCTTTTAATTCAAGGACTTAAGCTTGGGGGGGGGGTGCATTTTTTATACCTCAATTTACAATTGAGGGTAAATTGGTCTTCACACAAATATAATTAAGATGTGTGGTCAGGATTAGATCAAAAATCCTAAAGAAACTAGGTTACTGCACCACCCTAGTTCTAAAAGAATTAGGAAAATCTTATAATTAATTTCAAAGGCTGAAATTCATTAATTACTAAATAAATAATAATTATTTTTCTGAATAATTATTATTTAAATTATCATATATGCCGCCCCTACATAGGAGAGTGGCAAAGAAAATCAAACAGAAGCAGATTCCTTTAATGTTGTTGTCTACTAAGGAGACACATTGTAAAAAAGGAAAGTTGCTTATCATCTACCCATGAGATGAAAAATATCTCATGGACTTGATGAGAAGGCCCAAAGTCGTCTCTCATGTAGAGGAGAGGCCGCCCTCCTCCCTGATAAGAGCTATTTTCTCTTCTTGCATGAAGGAGGCAAAGAGCTAAATTTTGCCAGCAAAAGAAACATCTACGTACGTGAGAGAGGCATGAGATTTTCAACCTCACACCTCCTCAATATAGTCGACCTACTATAGAGGAGAAATCGCCTAGCCTTTTCCCCTCCCCGAGAGGCAAAACTACAACTTTGCATTTTTTTCAATTAAGGACAAAATGGTAAAATTAGCCAATTGAGAAGGCTAGAGGTTCCAATTTCTACCAGGGAGCATACCATTATGATCCTTGAGCTATGTAGATCATCTTGGAAAAATTTCACCTCATTCTGACATCGGAATAAAAACTTATGCCCGGTTTTCAGTTAAGGGCATTATGGGGACTGAAACCAAATTCATCATGATAGAGAGCTCGAATTCACTTGGAATTTTTTCCATGGTCTTATGGAGATAATCTAAGCCTACTGGTGAAATTTTGGTTTATTCCGAGATCGTTTGCAACTTTTGCATTCTTTTCAGTTAAGGACACATGGCTTTCTCACCCCGGTTTAAGCCATTTTCTTAACTAATTGTTATTTTCATGATTTGACGAGCTAAATGTGATTAAGTATGTATAATTTTGTGGCCTTAGTGTTCAAAGTCCAATTCATGATGTTAACAGGCCACTACTTAGTCAATTTAGTTAATTTCAGCACAAAAGAAGCAACAAAGGCATGCTGATCTGTGATAGGAAGAAGGAAGGATTATTAATCAACCACCCATGAGGAATATTTCCATCTCCCATCTAAGAGAAGTGGCGCCCTAGCATCTGCTTTTCCCTCTCCTAGTAGTTAGAAGCAATCAGAAGAAGAAAGAAGCTTCACTGAACCTTCCTGGATGTTGTCATCTACCTAGGAGGAGGAATTCACCTTCTTCAGCAAGGCAAGCCCATGCCGCCCCCTATATAAAGGGAGGCCATTCTCATATCTCAGAGGATTCTGCATCTGAAACATTTCTCCCGAGAAATCAAAAACCAGCTCCTGAAGCTACAAACTTGCTCCGCGCAAAAAAAAAGCTCCGTGCTTATTTTCTCTCTGGCTCTGCGCCATTTTCACTCTTGTTCATCACGAGTTCTTACTCGTTCATCAACATTTCCTTGTTTAGATCTTGTCTCAGGACATTCAAACACTCTATTAGTGTTTTACCCTTGTTTCAATCTTGTCTCCAGACACCAAAACACTGTACACGTGTTTCTCTACTATAAATAATAAATCAAATTGTTATTTTCTTTTCACATTCAATTGCAATCCAAGCGGATTACAGATCTGATCCAAATAGAGGAAAACCCATAGATGCAAAGTAGTTTGTACGGATCCAATGATTTAAATGCTCCAGTGTGACTTTGATCCAGTCCCCACAATCGCTCAGATCTTTTAATCTGCTGCTCCGCGCACCAGATCCAGTTCTTTAAAACTTCTTTGTCAATTTCAGCAAATTGACTGGCACGCCCTTATGCTGTCATAAAGAATTCTCCGCGAAAACTCTAGTAAGAGATTTTTGGCGCAACAGCAACATTCTGAGAAGAACTCGCAGCAGCCATATTGGATCACTCTTGGGGATGTTAATCTGATTGATCAAGAGGCAGCCTCTGATACCAATGGTTGGTCCCAAATGTGGTCCTAGAGGGGGGGTGAATAGCCAATTTTGAATATTCTTTCAGCTTAAAAACTTTTCTGTAACACATAGAATTAGTGCGAGCAGATAGATGAAAAAAACTAGTGCGAATAAAATGAACAAAGTAGATAAAAAGAGAAGGCAATAAATGGATGTGACAGAGATAAAGAATATGACAAAGCAGAATAAATGAAGTAGGCAGAGGAGAACAAAGGAATGAATGGCAGGTAATAAAGACAATTAAAGGCAGGATAACTAAAACGGATTAGAAGATCCTTAGCTTGACACACGATTTATAGAGGTTCGGTCCGCCCGACCTACGTCCTCTACCTTGTTCTTACCAGTCAAGGATTTTCACCAAATCCACTAATCCGATGTAGTTACGGGCCTACACCAAGCCTTTACACAAACCAAGCTTTCCCAAACTTGAAAACCACACGAGCTAACACCCTAGTTCGAACAAGTGTTCCCCGCACTTAAAGACAATTAAATAAACAAAATTTAAAGTGTGTAAACTGATCCTAGATGATCGAAATACACAGAGTAAGAGTTGTGCAAGATTTACAAGAAAAGAATTAAGAACAATTTCGCAAAAGACCAAGCAAATACAAAGTATAAGAGTGTTTTAGTAAGAGTTGGCACTAATATTGCTCTTTCTTGCATTCTTCAGTCAATTCTTCATATGCATTCTTTTTGTTCTGACTTTAGTCCCACTGAAATGCTTCTTGAACTTGTTATGGACTAAGTCTTCTTCAATTACACCTTAGTTGTGCTCACTGAGGAGGCTTCCACTCGTAGTGTGTTTCTTCTGTGATATTGAGCCTTGTATAGATAGGTTTGCGCATAACCATATATTAAGTATGTGAATGTTTTGTTAGTCCCACTAATGTAGAATGTTTTGTTATCATCAAAAACTATATGGAGTCAACACCCATAGAGTGATATTTAACTGTCTTCATCTTTAAAAATCATTGATTTGGTTTTTTATGTGAGACAATTGTAATCAATAGATGTACTATAAATTATTAATAAAGTTTTTGAATGAAAAGACCATCATATTATTGGAGGGAATGAGGATTTCAAATAATGGATAAGAGATATTCTAGTCTAGCTAACTAAATTTGAATTGTAAATTTAATTCTCACATGTATATCTCTTATACTTAGCCTATCACTTATCTTATACCTTGTATATATACTCTGTATTCACACAATACAAATTAAGTCTTTTTCTCCCAAACTATTTTATTGTATCAGAGCTTAAGTCTGTCCTGTTGCGCCGCAGACCCGATTGTGTCCACGTCTAGGCCCGTTCAGTTTCGGTGTTGTCCTGCGCTACACGTGAGTGGGCGTGTTAAAGTGGTAATATCCCACATTGGTTATGTTTGACATGACTAGGTGCCTTATATACATGAAGGGATTCTCCACCTATTGTCAATTGGTTTTAGGTTGGATGCTTAACATGGTATCAGAGCCTTTTGAAGAATTGCTGGACAAATTTGTTGATTATGAGCAAGCGCTGAAAAAACAAGAGCAAAGTGCCTCTGATCTATCCATTCCAACTGCTCATTGTGCAAACAAAAACTATATCAGGTCTAAGTCGAATCAAGGTTGAAGTAATTTTTCCAGATACAACTCTTCTCATTCTAGTTTTATCCAATCAAATAAGTCTAATGTCTTTCAACTATTTCAAAAGTTTAAGAACCTGATTGAAAATTACTTCAAAATTAGAATTGTCGCTGTCTATTCAAATTATGGAGGTGAGTTTGAAAAACTGAAAGACTTCTTTTCAAACTTAGGAATACAACATCTTCAAACACCAACTCACACTCCACAACACAATGCAATAGTTGACAGAAGACATCATTCTATTGTAGAAAAGGGTCTAACATTGCTTCATTATGCATCTATGCCTTGAAATATTGGCCATATGCTTTTGCCACTGCAGTTTATTTTTTAAACAGAATGCCAAGTCCAGTATTGCAAAATCAAAGTCTTTTTCAAAAATTGTTTCAACAGGAACCAAATTTTGAAAAACTTAAAGTATTTGGTTTTTTATGCTATCCTTGGCTTAAGCCCTATACTGAACAAAAGTTGGAACCAAAATCAAGACCGTGTGTTTTTCTAGGTTATTCAAAGAATCAAAGTGCATATCTGTGTTTGGATTATGTCATAGGATTTTTGCGTCAAGAGATGTTATGTTTGATGAGTCAAAATTTCTGTTTAAAGGGTTAAATGCAGGATCAACAGCCTCTGGTGACATATTTAACACATGTAATCCAGCCATTGATACAAATCCAATAACAATTGTTCCTTTTCCCAACATGTTAACACAGTCCCAGCGTGTCTCTGAAGTTACATGGATACGGTCCCTACTCACTGAGTTAAATATTCAACTGCCAACAACACCATTGATTCTTTGTGACAATCTCAGTTGTAAATTTAATTCTCACATGTATATCTCTTATACTTAGCCTATCACTTATCTTATACTTTGTATTTATACTCTGTAATCACACAATGCAGATTAAGTCTTTTTCTCCCAAACTATTCTTCTTCTCTACTTTCATTACATATACCTACTAAATATTACATCAAAATATTAGAAAATATATTTATAAAATAATTATTGATTTTAATATTTAAGAAAAAATGATGATCATTAAATGTTGCGTTTATTGTGTTAAACCTTACTTTATATATACACAATTATAATTGATTGAGCCTAATAATAAACCTAAAACAAAACATAAGGATATAAAGATTGTTATGTGCATACCTTTCCAGTATACAATTTGATTCGAGAAGTCTGTCTTTTGTTCAAATAAAATAGTGAATGAAAAAGAAAAAATTAGAGAAAATGATAAACAATAAGACATGTTAAGAATAAGTAAGTAAAATCAAATGACCCTGTAGACACCCATTTTTATCCTGTATCCTTTTAATTTAAATTGATTTTTCTTAAGGGGCATTTTGGTCATTTGTATTTCAAGGGCATTTTAGTCATTCGCACATCAAGGGGTATTTTAGTCATTTTACACATCCAGGGATATTTTGGTCATTTACACATTAGGAGGCCTTGTGGTCATTTTTAGTCCATTGCTTAAGTTAGCATGTTCATTTTAGCATTCAATCTTTAGTAGATTGCATTTTGAATTCAAGGAAAATAAAAAAAAGGTTGTGTTCTTTTGCGTTTTTATATCACATTTTTTTTTTGTATATGAATCTCGCATTTGCACTTGCATGATTCCAATTAGTAATTGAGCATTTACACTTGGTCACTTGTTTTAATGTAAGTCAATTTGTCTTAATACTTTGCTTTTCACATTACTTGCATAAATAGAATTAAAAATTGCATTTTTTCATTTGCATAACATTGTTATTATAAAATAGGAAAAATAGAAGATTGGAAAAGAAAAATGGAAATTTCTATTTCCTTACATATCATTTTACAAAAAAAGAAAAAAAGATTGTCCACTTGTTTCTTAACTAGCAGATTAAAAAAAGAGGAATTGAATTGAAAGAGAATAAGAAGATTTCCAAATTGATCTTTCCCCTTTAGGCCCGCAACCTATGGTATTCTCCAAGTTGATACAAATTGGCCCTTGAAGCTCGACTCTGCAGCTGATTTCCATTTACTAGTGCCTCCAAAAAAATTCAGTGATAAATGTCTGCTTAGCTACATGGCAATGTGCAGTCAAGCAATCAATTGAGAAGTTAAATAAAGCAAGTCCAGTAGCAAAGATGACACAACTATCACACATGGCATAGGAATCCTAATGGCAGAATAGGGTATGTGAGTGCAAAGACCAGTGCATCATTCAAAGTTGCAGCAAATAAGACTAAGGCATCTTAATTACAAGTATACAGCTAGCAAGCTCATCAAAGCAAGGTCAATTCAGTGGCAAAAATCAGTAAGACAAAGAATTCCAATTTTCAAGTAGTGGAAGGGAGAGAAGGTTCACCTAGATTCTTGGTTAGCCCATTTCCCCTTCCATTCTTATCATCTTCAACAAACCTGCAAGGAGACAAAAATTTTTTGTTATAGAAAAATAGGGGAGGGGAATCCTTGGTTCATTGAACCCGAAAAGAGAAACAGAATTGAGCCCTCTACTGTTATCCTCACACGCACACAACAAGCTGATCACCACTCTCTCTACCTAACTCTTCTCCTCGATTTTTTTTCTCTCTTCATAACAGACCCTCCGCTCCTCCTTATAGGGCTCTCTCACACATTGAACACTGGACCCATAATCTACAGATTGCAAACAAGCTCAAAAACCTCACTGGCTCTCCCTCTCAACGCTCTCGCTTCAGCTTTCACACTCATCCCTCTCGCTCCCTCTCATCTTCCTCTCCACTACACAATACACACTGCTCACTAAAAGAAAACCCCTCTCATCTCCATTATCCTTTTTCTCCAAGCTCTCTCCCTCTTATCTGGACACCCTCTCTCTAAACAGTTTTTCTCACCCTCTCCAGCTAATCTTCTCACTGATTTTTCTCACACATACTTACTGATCTTCTCTCTCTTCATACACAACAGATCCCTCTCGGCCCTCAAACCTTCGCACACAAAAAGGTACACAAAAAGAGCTCAAGCTCTCATCTTCTTCCTAGACACAACCATACACTGAAAAAAAATCTCACACCCGCATCTTCTTTCTCTCTCGCACGCAAAAACAGAAAAAAAAAACCATCGATTCTTGGCTCTCTCTTTGCTTCGAATAATCATCTCATTCTTCCCTCTACCTACTGATAGTTTTTCCTCTCTGGCCTACTCATTTTTTTTTAAAAAAAAAATAATAAAACGAAACCAAATTTGACCCTCGATTCAAAAAGAAGACTAAAAAATGTACCTCCCTGTTCGGATTTCTTGAGGACTTGGAGATTTTAGAAGAGGGGGATCTTGGATCTTGGTTCGAGTCGATGAAGAAAAGGGCTCCCTTGATGAAACCCATCGGTGGATTGAGAGGGGACAAGCAAGGGTTTTGCAGCGGAGGAGGAGTGAAGCAAAGGTTTGTGGAGGCGACGATGGGCTAAGGGGCTAAGGTGAGTTAGGTGGCGCTGTTTGGTTATCAAAAGGTAGGGGCTAAGGTTTTCTTAGCAGAGGCAATTTAGTCGAGCAAAGGAGGAAGAAAGAGGAAAGAAAAAGAAAGAATTTAGGTTATAAACCCTCCATTCCTCAAACGACGTCGTGTGGAGTAATTTCCCTTCATTTTCTTCTAATTTCGCCCTTTTTCTTTTAATTTCTGCAATTTGGGCTTGTTTCTTTATGATGTTTGTTATAAGTGGTTATAAGTGGTTATGATTAGCTAATTTATGCATATTTATGTTTCATATAATAAACTTAATCATAAAAAATGTAAGCTTGGCTGTTTAAAGAGATGATTTTGCTTAAAGTTTGTTTGTTTTATTGAAAGGTATATTTTTTAGTTAATAAATGTGATAGATTTAATTAAAGTTCATCTTTTTATGCTTTAATGGTTGTTTTGATGAAAGTTAGTGTCTTAAAGGGTTAAAATTGATGTTTTCATGTTAAAATCCATGTCTTTGAAGATTAAATATTTGCTCATGATGAAATCAAACCTTTTTTTAAAATAATAATGATTGGAAATTGCCTTTGCTTGGGATCTTTTTAGATTTAATTTGAATTTAAGAATTTAAGTGTTTTATTGAAAAGTTTTGATTTTTGGAATTGGAAATGATTCCTAATGATCTGTGATTTTTATTTGAGGTAATTTTGATTTGGAAAATTGAGATCTTAGCTTAAAGTTAGGATTTTTCTTAAGTTAAAGTTAACTTGAAATGGTATGTTGAACCCTTTTGGGTTAACTTTAATTTTGAGAAAAAAACAAAACTTGGAGTTAAAGATCTAAATTTCCAAGTTGAAATTAACTTGAAAATAAATTGATGAATCCTTTTGAATTAATTCCAAATTAGAAGTTAAGATTTTTTAAGTTTAAAGATTTGTTCTTATGTTGATTTAATTAAGTCCTACTTTAGTTCATATATATCCAATAATTTGCATTCCTGATTGCTTAAAGATTAAGATTTACCTTTATGTTTGCCTTGGTCCCTGATTTAGGGTTTTGTTTGCTACTCGATGCAATTTAATTCTTGATTTATGATTTCTGAATTTTGCTAATGGTTTTTCTTATGTGCAGAGGTGTCCCCGGATTTGTCCCTTTGACCTTTAGGCTTTCATTCCCTTTTAAGTCTTTTGTTCCTTTAATTTACCTTTGGCTTTGATAAAGCCTTTCAATTTGTAATAATTAGTAATTAGTGGTAAAATTAATAGTCATGCATCCATATCACATATATTGTATGTCACTTGGATTATGTTTAAAACTGTATTAACACTTGTCTTTTACCGAGATGAAGGGCCTTTCAGATAAATGTACTCGGGTAAGAATTTCCGGGAGTCCTTTCTAGACCGGTCTTTTTCATAAATACCCCCATAATGCATGGGAAGGGTTTACGGAATTGATTTCGGGTAGACTCGTGTTAATACATATAAATAAAAATGATCTTTCATGCATTTCAAATGTCATTCATGCGAGTTAGCCCAAATAAGAGTCAGTAAACAACCGTATTTTACTATGACGGGTGGGTTCCAAGTAAATTTACTCGGGTACGAATTCTTGGATCCCACTCCGAAAGTGGATTATTCCCGAAATACCCCTATAATGCGTAGGAAGGGTTTCGGGTTAATTTCAAGTATACTGTTGTCTACTGATTAACTAAAATTCACCAATTCATGCATCATTAAGCATTTGTAGTCTCTTTTTAGGAATTAATAAGATTTGAAAAGAAGTAAAATCACCATTTTTCTTTGGAAACATATTAAAAGCAACATTTTGTTATTGACCTGCAATTAGATCTAGTTTGGCTAAGAGGTACCGTCACTTGACGGGCGTGCCGGGGGTGCTGATCCTTCCCTGGGCGTAAATGACTCCCGAACCTAGATCTAGGTGACAAGATTGGACCTGTAGGTTTAGTGGGTCCCGTGCCAAGCACCGGACCTCATTAGATTGATTAAGACAATTAGGTGTCTAATCACACCTTAGAAAAAAGATTAGTGGCGACTCCATTTCCAACATTGTTTCGACAAGGTTCGCCGGACCCGAACGTTTGGACAGACCCTACAGGAAAATTGGTGCTAATTGCCGTTAATTAAGCAAACACAAGGAATTTTACCCTTAGACCAATGTTTGTTCTGATTTCTTGTTTTGCTGTTAAATTTGTTCATAGCGTCGTTTGTCACAAGTAATTATACATGTAAGTATGTTTTGATTTCATACATGTACGTTTTTGTATGAATTATTTACATGTGGTATTAGAGCCAATTTTTTATAAATTAGTATCGATACTTCATGAGTTTTCTTACTTACGTTATTATTACGATTTTGAAATATTATTCATTGGTTATTCTTTGATTTTCATGGTTTTTTGGGTGTGGAATTCTACAAAATCTAATTCGGCTACTCTTTTTAGATAACCACAAAGTTTATTTTTCTTTATTGTTTTGTAAAGACTATTTATGAACCACTCGACTAGAAAGAATTAACAACCTTCATGCTTTGTTTGATTTGCAAGTTTATAGCATGTTCGCCTTCAAGGGGCTGCATTGATGAATATATTCGGCTAGCAAAGGTCATGGTCTTTGGGAAACCTTGGCCCTTGGTCAGTTTGTGCTTGGTGTCATTTATTAAGGGTTGTTCAATATCAGTCAAGACCAACATGGAGTAACCGACAGACCACTTTGGATACTGCAAATTTGGGCTTGTATGTATTTTTCAGCTTTGTCACCAACTCGCTATCCTGCACGTATTGATACTCTTTGCTATGGAAGCTTGTATCGAAACCATAAGCCCATTAATATCGATTTGTCACTAACTTTTCTTTACCTTTAGAATTTACACTAGCAATTTTTTTTATTCTAACAGGAGCCGCCCCTTTGTTCCAATATGGTTCAAAGAAATTCCATTATACCATAATTCCGAGCAAGTGAAACAAATATGGAACAATTTTTGCTTATCCATCGATCTTCCATTTGGTTTGGAAGTTAACAAAACAATCAAGCCAGGCTTTGAGATGTATTGTCCTTCCATGTTCAGTCGGCACCTTGGCTATGTTCAAAGGATCTCTGCACTGCTGCTCTTTTCGAAAAATAGGTGCTGTAATGTTTGAAAATTTGCTCTTAATAAGCAAATTTTCGAAAAAGCCTATTAATATGTGCAGTTGAGTTGACAAAATGCTAAATTTGATGTCCCTCCATTCGATCCTAAAGTTGAACCAAGTTTCATTGTATGGTGGTCGGATATATGGTCAAAAATTGGTGCAGAAATTGATACAGAGATTATTGCACGACTGAATTTTCCTCCAAGTATCAACTTTAACCACACAATGTTTAATTTTGATGAAATTAATTCGTACCAACTTCTCCTTTTCTTTTAGGTGAAGCATTTGCGAAAGCAAGGTGGCGCAGAAACATGCTGCACCTTCTTCAGATGGAGAGGATGCAAAGAATTCGATAACAACAAGAAAGAGGAAAGTGAGGTCGAAACCCAACAAGGAGGTGGCTAATATCAATTCAAAGAATGTCAAAGCTAATAACAATCTCCCTTGGATGCTCCACCACTTCAGGTATTTTCTAAGTTTTCTTGTAATTTTTCAAGTGCTGAACTTGGTGAATTTTCCTAACATATCTTTGTTAATTTTGAAGGTGATAAAACCAAGTGCTCAACTCCAAGTACACTCTGAGCAAGTGGTGGCAAGCAATCCCATGGACGCCGGCTCACCTTCATACTCACCAGATCCTATTGCAAAGATTGGTGAAGTTTCCTAAAACAACGTGCAAGGTTCAGCTAACCTTGCTTTATCGCAATCCATTCTTTTATATGATGACAACTCTCTAGGTGACATGGATGCTCTCCTAGCCAATACTTAACCTGGTGTTGTTGTTTTCACTAACACCTGGGATAATCTTGACATGGTGAGTATGGCACTCTGAATTTAAATTTTGATCCTTGATTTTTCAATCTAATTTCGATTTGTTGGTGTAGCTGGATTCTGAACCAATCCCTTTTCTACAACTACTTATGAGGCATCATCTTCCAATGGGATAACTCACATAAAAAAGGTCATGAATCCTGCACTTGATGTGATGGTTTCGACTAAATCATCTTCTAACACCAAGTTGACATTTCCTTCTCATTTGATAAGTTTTTATTCTTCTAAATATTTCATTTATTCTATCAAGCTGAGTTACTCACCAAATTTCATATAAGATGGTGCTCCCCTTGAGACTCGGTGCAACATTCTCAAGACATCCATCTCGAGGGTGTTGCCTAAAGATGATGATTTCTCTCCTGATACCATATTGGATCCACCTTCTTCATCAAATCTGGAGGAAGCCTTCAAGGCTCTTATAGAAATCTTAGCCGATGTGAATCGTGTTGTACTCGGGAATAAATTGGAGGTTGTTTATGCTCATGCTCTCACTTGGTCTCGTTCCCTTGAAATTTCAAAAAGAGAAGCACAATTTTGGCGCAACTTTCCCAAAACCTTCAATTCGTTTGTCACCAGGTATAATCAAACGTTAGTTGAATATGATCAACAATTGAAGCTCAAAGCCAAGGTGACCACAGCTTGTAAAACGGCACCTCCAAGCAGCAAAGAGATCAACATCCAAAAAGAAATAGATGAGCATTTGGCTAAGGTTGCAGCACTCAGAACTGAACTTTCTGATTTAGCCAAACAAAGGGAAACATCAATCATTGAGGAGTGCAACCAAATTCTAGAGGAAGCGAAAGAACTTAATAAATCCAAGTCCGATTTCTTGGAAGTGAACAAAGAAAAAGATTACTTCGATAACTTGCTCATTGGATTCGATAACTTGCTCATTGGTATGGAAGATGAATGCAAGTTATGGAGAAACTATCTTCCAGAAATTCTCAATCCAGAAGTTCTTGAAAACGAGAAAAAGAATGAGTAGCAAACTTGATTAGGATTGCACCATTTAGTGCCAAAACCTTGGTTATTTTCATTATTATTTGGATTTTGGATTTTTACTTTCTATTTAATGCATTTTATTCCTTATGAACATTTACAATTTTTATTCAATTGGTGGCATTTGACTTTCTTTGCCAACTTATTATTTTTGCATAAGTGGCTAATTTCAATTTAAGCTAACAAGAAATTAAATCCAAAATAAATATAATCTAATGGTTCACGAATTTTAAGCAAAGACATAATGATTAATTATGTAAAATTAAGGTTGGAATTAATTGCTAAAGGGCTAAGTTGTAACCGGCAAAAAGTTCCCAAATCCTAAGAAATTCGGCCCAAACTTTTCAATCAAGGCCAAAAATCGAAAATATCAAAACCTAAATTCCAAACTACTTTTTGGTTTTGGCAACGAAAGCTTTCATTTTGCCACCAAAAAGTAGCTTTAGCCACATTTTCTCTTGTTTCGTCACTCAAAGTTAAAGTGTAACAAGGTTAGTTCGTCACCAAAAATGATGACAAAAATATTTTTGTTAAATTTAAAAGCCACAAATACATTATTGGGGCGGCTTCGTCCACTAGGTGTTTTATTAGTTTCTTACACATTGGTGAACAGTATGGCTGAACATTGTTGTACTACCATAATTTCTTCACCTTTTTCTTCTGGTATTGGATCGAACTCTGAATTTGGCACTTATTTTGCCTCCCAAGCAGTTTGATAATACCTTTTCAAGTATCGGTCGTTGATAAACTTAGGATGCCACTTCTTATCCTTAGTTTCCAGCAAATAAGCACCACCTTTTAGCACCTTTTTAACTCAGAATGGTCCTTCCCATTTAGGTGTCTGTTTCCCATGTGATTGCCTTATTCCACTAGGTAAGGCAACTTCACACACTAATTCACTTTCGATGAAACTCTTCAGGCGAACCTTCTTATCGTAACTTCTTTCGGCCTTCCTCTTTTGTGCACGTAGATGATCTAAGGCCGTTAAATGCTCTGATTCAACATCCTCGAGAGCGATCGTCATATGGACTCGAATTATTCTTCCCAAGCCAAGTTATTTTGGAAAGCCACTATGGCCGACTTGGCCAAAATTTCCATGGGGACTATGGTGTCATGGCCATAAGTAAGATTGTATGGACTTACACCAGTACTTGATCATTGAGACATGCGTTAAGCCCATAATGCTTTTGGTAAAAGTTCTTCCCATTTAGCAGGTGCATTCTTCACCATCTTTTCGTATTACTTTGTTGGAAGGCTCGACTTGCCCATTTGCTTGCGCATAATAGTGTCGATTTTGTACACTTAAGGCCGTATTCTTTTTCCAACTACACAACTAATTTTCCATCAAAGATTGTACCCTAGTCAGTTGTGATTGTTTTGGGGATTTCGAAGAGGTACATTATATTTTTCTCGATAAAATTCTTAACATTCGTGTGAATAGTGCTTTTCATCGCCTTAGCCTCCACCCACTTGGTTCAATAATAAGTAGCAGCAATGATGAAACACACACCCCCTTTTGCTTGAGGATACAACTTCCCAATCAAGTCAATCGCCTATCCTCTAAAAGGCCATGGTTTTATGATGGAATGTAGCTCTTCTGATGGAAGTCTGTAAATAGGGCCATACTTTTGACATTCTTGGCAACCTTTAGCAAATTCCATGCAGTCTTTCATCGCCGATGGCCTAGGAAGCATTGACACGGATACGACGACACGATTCGACATGACACAGACACGGGAACACGATAATTTTTAAAAATTAAGGACACGGATACGGCAGGAAACGACAAATAAAAAATATTTTAAATATATTTTTCATGTTAAATATTTATTTGTAATTCTAAAATATCTTATTTCTTTTTTCAAATATAGATAAATTTTCAAGTGTTTCTATTGTACTTTGTTATAATATAAGATATCAAAATGTCTTTTAACATAGTGCCAAGTAAGCTAACACAAAATAAAAGTTTAATTCAATTACATCAACTACCACGAGTAGTTTGAGTTCCAATTATAACATGATAAATAATAAAACTAATTTCCCGTATCCTTTTCTCCATTGCTAAATAGCATTTTCTCCATCTCGGGTTCATCAAGGGACAAGTTAGCAACTTCAAGAATAGCCGCGCCTTCAATGGAGTCAAATACATCACCTCAAAAATCCCAATTCTTGCATTCCCCTTCATTATATTGGGGAGTTTTTCTTGAAAGTAGTCGGAGATTAGTATGTACATATACTAAATCTTCCGCACGTTGAGGATTCATCTTGTTTCTTTTAAATGAGTGAATGAACGAATAAGTGCTCCAATTTCTTTCACAACAAGATGATGAAGAAGGTTGTCCAAGGAGCTTCAAAGCTAAACCTTGAAGTAAAGGGGAAGACAACCCATGAACCAACCACCAGGACTTGGGCTCTAAATTCCACCTATCTTGTAATGAATCAAAATATCCAAATTCCTCCAAAGATCCAAAGAATTCAGCAAACTCTTGGATAACCCTCTTCCTCTCTTCATTAGAAGGGAAATATCTTCTCAAACATTTATTCCTCTCCTCTGAAATTTTTGCATCCCTATGCGGAGCTTGACGATTTGGGACCTCAATAAGCCACTCTTAGAATAGTATCTACATGATAAAAAATAAACACCAAAGACAAATTAATTTGAATTATTTTAATATGTATGGAAGTTGGTAAGAAAGTCAAGAATATTACATTGGATTCAGAGAATGGGCCATACAATTAAGTGGGGTGTGCTACTCTTAGTCCACCGATCGATGAGTATAGCATATATAACCTCATAAAAGGTTGATTGTTGTTCCGGTTGTCTCCCTTCATGCTTGTAGATGTTTACCCTCACCTTTTCAATCATTATGTCCCACATCACCAAGTGTAGAGTAGGTCTATCAGTATCCATAATGCCAAGCATATCATAGATCAGACCAGTGAATTCAAGGATGTAGTCTACTTTGTCCCACCATAAATCATTCAAAATTAATTCTTTCACCTTTGTGGCTTTAGCAACATCATTTTCTCTATAAGAGGTCCATTCTTCACTGATAACCATATTTTGAAGACCCCTTTTAATGAGTTTGAGCCTTTTCAACATGACAATCACAGATGAAAGACAAGTTTCCGCAATAGCAAGCAACTTTAAAGGTACAAAAGTTTTAAAAAATTGCTAGCCTCATTGAATGATTCATTATAAAGTTCCTTACGAAAATAGCATCGTCACCAACTTCAGTTATCCAACACAAAGCATCAGAAGTAACCCCATTCTTTTCAGTGTTTTTAGCAGCACAAATATTCTTAAGCGCAAGATTAAGAGTATGTACCACACAAGGCGTCCAGAACATATGAGGATACTGTGATTCCACTAACAATCCCGTTGCTTTACAAAGCGGTGCATTATCGGTTATTAATTGAACAACATTAAGAGGTCCAACTTCAGCTATGGCGTCTACAGTCAACTGCTGTACATAGAACCTGTCTTTGTACTCATTTTGATAATTGACAACTTTCAAGAAAACAACCCCACCTTCAGAAGCTGCCTTAAAGTTAATCAAAGGCCTCCTTTGTGCATCTGTCCATCCATCACATACAGGACTAATACCTTTTTCCCTCCATAACCCTTTTATAGGTTGCAACAAGTTCTCTATGTTTGCCCTTTCTTTTTGCAATAATCTAGTTCATAAAGCATTATAACCCGGAGGTACATAGCCCGATAGGTTATTATTTGCAGCATAAGTGATTGCTTTCACAAAATAAGGATTCCTTGCAAAGTGAAAAGGCAATCCTCCAGAGTAAAACATTCGGGCAATTTTAGAATCTAAATTGTCTCGAGCAGTGAGGTTAAATGCTTGTTCTAAGGGTCCTTTTCTCCTTTTTGAACCTAAACTTTGCACTTGGCTAGACATCGTGCTTAAACCAACTTAAGTTTGAAAAGAAATCAACAATGGGACTGATTTTACATGTGACCTTAATTTAGCCTCCTTTACTAGTTTATACAATTTAATGAGATGTTGTGGGGTCACATTTGAACATCCTCGAAACCCTTGATTAGCAATTTTGCAACAAATGGCTTTGACTCTAGAGTATGATCCTGTAAAAGTTGTATTGCAATAGTTGCAATGAAAACTAAAATCCCCCCCTCCTCCTTTTGTTTTCGGCAATTTGGTTACATACTTCCACAAGGGGGTGCTACTGTTATCTTGACTAGGACCACTAACAGTATTGCTACTCAAACATGAACCCACTCTCGGATTAGATTGGGAATGGGAAGCCATTCTTTAAAATAAAGAAATAGAACAAATGAAAAGAAACGAAAGCTTGTACCTCAATATTTGTATTTCAGATTTAAATAAATAACAATATAAATAAGCAAGTTACAACTTCCAAGCAAATGGTACGTGGAAAACAAAGGAATAAATCTATTGCTCCATTAAAATATAATGAACAGAGAGACAAAGAACTAGAGAAGACAAACATAATGGAAGTATGGGACCAAGCCGAATAACAACAAAAAGACAATGGAGTATTGACAAATAAAAACTCAAGAATTGATAGAAAATTAGAAGTTAAGCTTACTTGGCTTCTTCGAGTCTGGACTGTCGTCCAACTCTTGGAAAGTTTCCAGTTTGTCGAAATGTTCGGGTTCGGGAAACCCTACCGAAACGACGTTGAAAAGGAGGAGTCGCCACTAATCTTTTTTAAGGTGTGATTAGCCACCTAAAGGCCACTTAAGCTAAGTAAAGTTCAAAGCTCGGCAATGTACCCACTAAACCTAAGGTCCGGTCTTGCAACCTAAATTCAGGAGTCGATTACGCTCGGGGAAGGATTAGCACCCCGAGTCGACCGTCAAATGACAGTACCTCTAATCTAACTAAATCTAGTGGGTCAAAAGAAAAATATGGTTGCTTTTAATCCTAACCTTTGATTATTATTAAAAGGGTTATGAAAGAAAATAAAAGCATTCTTTTTAAACGAATGTCGAGAATTCGAAGAATATAATCGAACACCGTCGATCAATTCTGTCACGATTCTCTTTCACTGTTTGTTCTCTTGTTGAATCTTCCGCATCGGGAAGAAATTTTGAAAATGCCGTGACAAAATCTTTTTACCATTTTTTGATTTTGAAAAAAACTTGATCAATTTTATTAATTTCCAAAATCTTCTTTTGGTTTGTTTAATAAAAAAAAACATTCCTTTTTTGAAAATGCTTACCTTGAAAACTCTTGAATTACCTGTTTCTTAATTTTGAAAATTGAATAAGAGAACATGATTTGAGAAAAACCTTTTTGGAAAACGCCTTTTATTGCCTCTTTTAGTTTTCTGATTTTTTCCTTTTTTTTTGATCTTTTTCTAATTATAGATTAATGCATGTATGCAAATGATGAATGCAAATTCCAATTATTAAAGTTAACTCGCATAACCCAGGTTTTTATGACAACACTTCCCGGGATATATGCTCGGAGCCCCGACGCATCCCGAGAAGAGCCGTCTCATCCTCGGAGACATTCAGTGGCCCCGAAAACTCGATCACTCACTGAATCCCCCTTCTTCGGAAGGATTACGGTCATTAACTGAATTAAGGTGGTATGATATTCCAACAGATATAATCAATGACAAGTAAATATGATATGCATGCAATTAAATTCTACTCAATCTCTACTCTAAATTACTAAATTATTACAAACCAAGGCCTAATTGGGCCAATTAACTTAAATAACAAATGACTTAAAGAATGGAAAGCCTAAGGGTCAAATTGGACTGGCTGGGGACATTTCTGCACATCATGTAAAACATTAGCAAAATTCACGGAAGCACGAATTGCATATCAATAATCAAGAATCAAATTGCATCAAGAAGCAAACAAAACCCTAAATCAGGGACCAAAGCAAACAGAGGAATAAGTTTAGATCTTTAAACAAATGGGAATACGAATTATTGGACATGTATGAATCAAATTAGAACTTAACTGATTCAACTTAAAAACCTCAAGGATTCATCAATTTCTTTTCAAGTTAACTTCGATTTGAAAAATTTGATCTTTAACTCTAAGTTTTGTTTTTCAAAATTAAAACCAACTCAAAGTGCCTCAACATACCATTTTCAAGCCACTTTTAATTCAAGAAAAATCATGACTTTAAGTCAAGATCTCAAATTTTCAAATCAAAATTAGCTCAAATAGAAATTAAAGGTCAATATGAATCATTTCTACTTAAAAAAAAAAATCAAAACTTCAAACAAAACACTTAATTCTTAAGTCCAAGTTGAATCCAAAAGGATTCCGACCAAAACAAGTCCCATTCATCATTTTCATTATCTTTTTCATGTTCAATCCATGTAATAAACAATCAAAGACTACACTTTTAACAAGAAAGCTAACAAATTGGAGCCCTAAAACATAAATCTTCACCAGTATTCATCATTTTTACAAGAATAAAAACTATCAACTACCAACTTGAATAAAAAACTAAACTTTTAACTAAAAGAATTTTTTTTAATTGAAATCCCCACTTATCATGACCTAAAGCTTCATAGTTTATCTACAAGAATCAAAATTTTGAGTAAAGAGCTAGACTTTGGACAATTTTCACACCATAATCATCAAGCTAACAACCTTTAAGTCTAAATCTACCATATAATTTCATCTCATGCATGGATTAATTAAATCAAGCCCATAAATCACAAAAACAACGATAAAATTGATCATCACAATGACAAGTAGTCTCAAATTGCACGAAATTAAAACACAATCAAAGCAGCAGGAACCGAATTGAGAGATTTAGCAATTCACCTGCTCAAATCGCGAAATCTCCTTCTTGAAACGGCGTCGTTTTTCCAGCAGGACCCTTCCCTCTTTAACGCTTTTTTCTTCTTCTTCTTCCTCAAATCAATTTCTTTGTTTCTCCAATACTAAACGAACCTTAACCCTCTGTAAATCTCTCTTCAAACCTTCAAAACCAAGATTTCAAACGCAATTGGTTTCCAAATCACAAACCCACAAATTCAGATTTCAAAACCCCTCAAAAAAACAAATCAAAACGTTAACTTGCATCTTCAAATCTCAGAAAAACAAGAGCAAGAGGAGCAAGGTGATCTTGAGCCAATCCCAAAAGATTTAATCGTTTAATCTATGGTAAGTCCTCTTCCTTGCTCTAGCTTTTTTTGTTTTTTTTTTAAATTTCTTAGAGAAAGAAAGAGTAAGAAGCTTAGTTTTTTTCAAATCCCCCCCCCCCCTAAATCGTTTTTTCTCTCTCTAGAACCTCCCCTTTTTTTGTGTAGCCACCCTCCTTGAAGATGAGATCCCTCTCTTGAAGATAAGGAAGAATCTTCCTCTAACTCTCTGCTAGCTAGGTTCCTCCCCTTTTTCCCATCTTCATTTTTTGTTCAATATTATTTTCCCCTGATTTTTTTCTCTCTGTTGTAGGGAATGTTGCCAGCTATCAAACGAATTCAATGGGAATTGAGCAACGAGGCCACCCATCCCATAACCACTTTTTATTTTTCTGTAAGTGTAAATTCCTATGAAATTTAATCTTGATATGCTACTGCCTTGATCAACTGGATGCCTTTATTTTTCTGAAATGCTTTTTGGGTTATCACCTGCTTTGTCGTTTTGTGCTTTTTGTGAGCATGGCTGATTTGGAGACTTGGACATTGCCTTTCATGCTGATTTTTGTCTTACGATGTTCATAATTCATGCTAAATTAATCTCCTTCTCAAGGAATGTTTAATGTACCATTTATTTGCTTGTTATGGCTTGCTGAGCTGCCTCAACCTATTTGAGCTTTCTTCGTGTTGTTTCTTTTCTTAGTTAATCTGCCTTGTTCGCTCTTAAATTTCCTCCTTGCATTGTTGCCTCACTTGCTGCATTTGCAATTTTTGAAAACTGTCTTATCTTATTTGCTGTCCCATGTTGTCACCTTGAGCATTTGGCCCCTTGAAGCTATTAGGGATTCACATGTGAGGGAAACATCCCACATCATAAAGAGATGGGTTGTTTGAGTGACATATATACATGAATGATCGAAGAAACCATCAGTCTAGTCTTTTGGGTTCAAGTTGGTGTCCAACATGTATATGGGCTACTCGGTGGGCCTTGCTGAAGCAAATAGAGCCCAATTCCTCTTCCAACAAGTGGTATAAGAGGCTGGTTAGACTCGATCGGTGTGGCCAATGAGCACGGTAAAACTGGTTGGCAGCAGGCCAGGGGCGTGCGATTGTGGAGTGTTTGTAGCTTGCACCACTCCAATGGTTAAGTCTTGGATGGCCGGTAACTGGCTTAAGACTTGACGGGTTGGGCCGCACGGGGGAGAGATGGGGACTCACATGTGAATCAGGGGAGATTGTTAGGGATTCACATGTGAGGGAAACATCCCACATCATAAAGGGATGGGTTGTTTGAGTGGCATATATACATGAAGGATCCAAGGAACCATCAGTATAGGCTTTTGGGTTCAAGTTGGTGTCCGACAAGTATATGGCCCGATTCCTCTTCCAACAGAAGCATGCTTCTAATTATCGAGTTTGACTGCTATAATGATGGTTTGTGCATGTGACTTGAATATGAAAATGTTGCATTTTAAGATTGTTTGCTGCTGGAATGCATTCTTTTACAGCTGTCTTCAAAAAATCATATCTTTTCCATCTTAACTTCAAATGATGTGTTTTTGCAGGCTATGGAAAGCTTGGAGAGTTCTTTTCAAGTCCCATGAAGACCATTTTGTCAAATGAAGTCATCCTGGGTGCCAATTTTGCGATCTCCACAGGTTGCAATTTCTGCCATTTTTGGAGGCTGGACTGCGGGGCCCATATCTCATTCATCCTAAATCCGAATCATGTTGTTCTTATGTCCAAAATTGAAGCCCCAAGAATCCTCTACAACTTTCATTCACAAAGTTTTTCCGTTCGAGCTCCCTAAGGTAATCGAATTTTCATTTTTCCGAGATTGCGTTGTTGGCAATTTGCTTGGCCTGTTTGCTTTGCCTCTAACTTGTATTTCTTGCTTTGTTTGTTTCTTTTTTAGGAAAAGCTTATGTAATCTGCCTTGGGTGGTGTAACAACAAAATTGGAGAAGAAAAAGAGCACGAATTTGCAAATCAAATGCCCAATTTGTAAATCAAATGCCTTGTATTTTCACTTTTCAATGTAGCCAAAGCAAATGCAAATGTTTAAATGTAAATAATATGCATGTAACTAAAGAAATATGTAATGCAAAGTGTTATGCTATATGAGATTACCTCAAATTCTAATATTTCTTCTAATTATGGTACTAATTAAATGTGCAAAGTGAGAAAGTGCTTTACTAACCAATTGCAAATTCCATTTTCATGTGCTTTTTCTAACTAACACCTTCCTCAAAATTATGCAAATCTCACTTATGCAAATTCCTAACTAATTGTTAAATTGTAAATTGAGGGTTAATTAATCAATGAACTAAATTGAGCTTAAGCTACATGATTAAAATGCAACAATACTAAATTACCAAATGAAGCTAAGCCATGAAATATGCAAAAAAGCCTAAAGTGCATATTAAGACTTTTTTGGGTTTTTTTTTTCAAATGCAATCTAAATTACTGAAAGGTGAATTAGCTAATCTAAATTAAAAGTGACCTTAAAATGACCAAAATGCCCCTGGATGTGCAAATGACCAAAATGCCCACCGGGCGTGCAATGCCAATTAAGAAATAAATTGATTTAAATTGAAAAGATATGGACAAAAATGGATGTCTATACAGCTCTAAATAGGTAAAAATTAGAAAACCTAGTATTTTTGATTTGGGGAAATCTGTAACATGGTGGAGATTGGAGAAGTGTATAAAGGAAGCCAAGGCATTTTAATTTTATTGTAATTTGAAGGCCTTACCCGAATTGTATAATGGGTCGGGTTGAACTAACAAGCCTTTTTATCATTTTAATTGTTAAAAGATATATATATTTTGTTGTGTAGTACAATATATACAAAGTATGAACTTAATATTATTGAATTTATTTGACATGTGGCACATGGTATGTCCAATTTGCTACATGGCTAAGGCTATATATGTAACATGAATTGAACACGTTAAGACTTATTGAACCATTTATGAATTTATGAATTGAATTGAACATGTTAAGGCTATATGTAACAAGAATTGAACATTTAAAGGCTATATGTAACATGAATTGAACATGTTAAGGCTATATGTAACATGAATTGGAACATGTCAAGGCTATATGTAACATGAATTGAACATGTTAAGAATAATTGCTAAATGGCTTAGGCTATATGTAGTATAGTATTGTAAGTCTAAACATGTTAAGACTGTATTGATCTTGAACTATATAAATAGGTCCATGTTAAGCCTATAGATTGAACAATTGATATATGAATTAACAACTTTGGTGTCTTAAGGCTATAATTAAGCAATTACTAGAATCATTAACACCAATACAATCATCATTGACTATATAATGTCTTAAACTATAATTCCTTTATAGATATTTGTATTAGGAACCCAATTTATCCAAGAAACCTAATAATTTACAAGTTATTGAATCAAATTGGACAAATGATGTAGTGAGCAAACAACTTTAGTCTATTGAGTATGATAGTTAACTACATTAGTATGTAGAATCAATTACCCCAATTAACATCTAGTATAATGTTTTGGACTATAGTTTCTATAAATTAATTATCATTAGTAATCAATTTATATTGAAAACTTAGTAACTTATATAAATTACTAGTACTACAATTTGTACAATTTATATAGTGAGGTAGCAATTTTATTGTGCTAGGAAAGTGGAAAATTTTGCTGCTGACTAGACTCAGATGCATGTTATATGAGCTTTATCTTTAGTTTCTTATAAACAAATACAACATGTGGCTTGGTGGCAACAGGGTAAACTATTTTTATTTTATTGTGATTGTGATGGCTTGAGTTTGAGCCATCATAAGAGTATTTCAGTATTTATTTTTGTTAAATTGAATTTCATCCAAATTGGGTTTTGCCAAAAAAATTGAGTTTTGCCTTGGCTCCAAAATTTTCACATAAATTAAGTTTTGCCCAAAATTAAATCCAAAAGTTTCGAACGAAAGCCATTCTTTTCTCTTCTCTTCCACCTTGTTCTTCCCATCCCCTACGCCTCTTGTCGTCCTGTTATTTTTCTTAATTTCTGATTTTTTTCAATCGTCCCTTCTCTCTGCCACTGATGACTTCTCTTTTATTGCTTCCCATGTTGCTTCTCTTCCAAATTAAAGAACGGGCTTCCTCAAATCAGACATAATTGATTTATGGACAGAGGAAATTCAAATCAAATTGTTCTCTTCCTCAAATCAGAGTTGATTTATGGATGGAGGAAATTCAATTACTAAATGCTAAGGTACTTTATATTCTTTGTTTATATGTTTAACACTTATGCAATTGTTGGTATGAGTTGAGTCATGTGGACATCAAAACTGATTGGAAAGTGAAATTTTTTAAATTTAATCGTGTTTCAAAGTGTCCCGCCGTCTCCATCCCGTGTCTCGTCGTGTCCACCGCCTAGTTTTTTTGTTTGTCGTCTCTCAGCGTATTGGACACTGTATTCCGATGTAACGAAGGTGCATCCGTGTCGAATACCGATGCGACACGGATACATCGACCTATTTGTCGTGTTCGTACATCACAACCGATGGCCAATAAAAGTCATGACGGTGTATAAGCCACTCATTTTTCTTCTAGCTTGGTGAGCTCCGCACAAGCCATGATGAACATCTTTTACCATCTTTCTTGCTTCATTTATGTCCATACATCTTAAGTAGATTCCATCCTCGCCTTTTCGGTACAATTCATGGGCTAATAAGGTGTAATGGATGACCAATGACCTAATTCTTCGATCAACCTTCGTAGATGGATCACTAAGGTACATGATAAATGGTTCACGCCAATCAATGTGTTTGTGGTTTATATTGCAAACTTCAAACACATTTTCTCTAGCTAGTGCTGATGGCACACTCCTTTCAACACTCACTACTTTCTTCCATATGTCTTCTTAGAAGGTGATCCCCGATGCCAATTGTGCAGCGACGTTTGCCCCTTCATTTAGGTGTCTTGATACATGTTCAATGCTCACATTATCAAATTTATCTATCAATTGAACAACCAAAGCATAATATGGCATCTAAGATGGACTTGTACATTTGAATTCTCTAGTGAGTTGATTTATAACCAAAAGTGAGTCTCCTTTTATATGAATAGATGATGCTTTCATCTCACTAAGCATCTCTATACCAAATATAAGTGCTTCATATTCAGCCTGATTATTGGTGCAATCGAATATCTAGATGGAAAGCCATCATGGTCCAAGTTTCTTGTGGTGAAGAAATCACAATTCTAGGACCTGTTGATTATGTGATGCTAGAACCATCAAATTCTAGCACCCATGGCGTCGAGGCTACTTCCATTAATTCGGCCGAGTCTTCGAATTCTTCCCCAAGATCTATGCAAGGGTGGTCAGCCATGAAGTCTGCAACAACTTGACCTTTTATGACCTTTTGTTGAATATACCTGAAACTAAACTCGGAGAGTTCTATGAACTATTTTCCTAATCGGCCTTTAAGAAGAGGCTGAGTTTGCATATATTTGACTATGTCAGTTTCGATAATAATACACATTAAAATAGAGCATATAATGGCGTAATTTTATTGCTGTAAAATAAAAAGATAGCCAAAGTTTTTTAATCGGACTATATCTATTCTCAACATCGGTGAGAGTCCAACTTAAGTAGTACACTGCTTGTTCCTTCCATTTTTCTATTTCCTGAGCCAACAAACATCCAATAGATGATGAAGTGGCTGATACATATACTAGAACATGTGGCGAAGTTAAGTCTTTCTTGATCGCCTCAAAAGCTTGTTGATGTTCATCGTCCCATTGGAATTCTTCTCCATTCTTCAATCACAACAACGGTGAAAATGCTCTAGTTTTACCAGCAGTATTAAAGATGAATGTTCGTAAAAAGTTCATTTGTCTAAGGTAACGTTGAAGCTCTTTATTTTGGTCTATTTCAATGCCACGTTGATGGACCAAGAATTCAAGGAAGTTCCCTACATCAACACCAAAAGCGCATTTTAATGGGTTCATTTTTAAGCCATGTTGTCTCATTCTTTCGAAAGAACGTTTTAAATGATCGATGTGGTCTAAACAAATATTGTGAGACTTGACCACTACATCGTCAATGTATATGGAACCATAAACTTGCCAATCATGTCATGTAAGATGGCATTCAATGCTCTTTGATAGGTTGCACCGACGTTTTTGAATCCAAAAGGCATCACTACCCACTCAAAAGTGTCGATTGCAGCAGGACATCTTAAGGCAGTCTTAGAGACGTCTTCCTCTGCAATGTATATCTGGTTGTAGCCACTATACCCGTCCATAAAAGATAGAATTTGGTGCTGGGCGGCTCCATCTACCAGGAGATCTGCAACAAGCATATGACTTTCATATTTAGGGGTGGCTGAGTTTAAGTTTCGAAAATCAACACACACCCTAATTTTATTAATTTTCTTCACTACTAGGACAATATTCAAAATCCTTTCCACATACCTTGCGGTGCGGATGAATCCTGCTTTGAGAAGCCTCTCAACTTCCTCTTTAACTTTGAGTATGACATCATTTGCCATTCTCCTAGGAGGTTGTCGATATGGGTGGTATCCATTTATGATTGGGAGTCGGTGCCCAATCTAATCTTGACCTAAGCCAGGCATTTTGCCGTAGTCCCATGCAAAACAATCTTTGTACTCCTTTAAAAGAGCAACAAAATGTGGCTTATCTTATTCTGCCAAAAGTTGACTTATGTAGGTTTGCCAGTTTTCGCCATCTATACTAAGATCGACTTCAAGTAAATGATCTTGTACTTCAGCTTAGTAATCATCTAACTTCATGGGTGCACGGTCAAGCTCTTCCATCGTGATCTCATCTTGATTTTTATTTTTGTTTTGAAGGGCTATATTAGCTACTGGGGGGCTAAGTCCTTTAAGTTTTGTAGTTTCTTTTCTAAAGCATATGCCGACAACTTCTTCAAGGTGTCGTTAGCCACTTCATTTTTTTTTGTGTGAATTCATGCAATCTATCTCCTTAATGATAGGAGAACAAGGAAGCGACCTATATGGGATGATTGCATCTGGCCGCACAAGATTTTCCATCGCCTCTTTCAAGGCATCTTCTTGTATTTCTTGGGTCGTGATTATTGGTATTGGCCGGGCATACTTGTCTTGGCCCATGAATCTAATATGGCCAGTGATTCCATAAAAAAACCTCGTGTCGACTGCATGAGATTCAACTTTGAATGGCCTATTGTCGGCTTTTACTACTTCAACTTCTACACCATTCTAAAACATAAGAAGTTGGTGCATGGAAATTGGAATGGATCCAATCTCTTCCAAGCAAAACATTATAAGTTGATGATGAATCAACTACGAAAAATGTCGAGATGGATGTTGTAGAACCAACAGTGAGTTGAGCGGGTAAGATCCCCCTTGTCTTCTTTATGGCTCCAGAAAAGTCACTGACAGTGGCATCAGACTTTATCAAGTCATCTTTACTTTTGCCAAGCCTTTTAAAAGATGAATATGGCGAAAGATTCACTATTGCACCATTGTCAACTAGTACTCGGTTTACTGGGATGTCATCAATATGAGCCTTAATGTACAAAGAATTGATATGATAAGTGGCATTTTCGTCAGGCTTAGTTAATACTATAACTTGGATGAACTGTCCAAAGACAATTGAACCTTCTGATTTCTCATTGAAGTCTTCAGCTTGTAATGTTTCTCCTTCGCTCATTGCTTCGTCTCCTTCATTAAGTTTTTCACCATCGTTCATCTTATTTTCGGGTCCACCTTACTCAGGACCATCAACATCTTCATTGGTATCCTCCACCAAATGGAGGCTTAAAGTAATGTTGTCACGCTCTTCTGGTTCTCTGAGAGAAATTCTACCGAAGAGATATGAAGCAATCTTGTCAATTTTTCTTTCTTCCTCTTAAAGGTGTTCTTCATTTGCATTGAGCTTGGTCTTTTATTTTTCTACCATGGCTTGCCTATGATTTAACTTCGTTTTTAAAAGCAGAATTTTGACTTTCCATGGATCAGACGTGAATTATAGTGATGGCCAAGACTTAACCTCTCTTTCTAGGTTTTCAAAAGGGGCTTTGTTTGAAGTAAGCATTCAATTCATCATCACTATCTTCACCATCACTGTTTTCCTTCATTGCTCACACCGTTTGGACGACGAGGTTCCGAAGAAAAAGAATAGTGTCAATGTCAACCTTGCCTTTCTCGGCCAAGTCTTCCATGAAACGATTTTCATGTCCAAGAGCTATTTCGGTGAGAGCATGGGCTCTGGTATTGAGTTCGGCCTCTTTTTGCTCTAACAAGAGTGATTTTTCTTTTAGTCTGGCTTCTTTTAGCAAAACTTTGGCTTTCCATGGTTCCAAGCCAGTTTTCACCAAGTCTTCAAAAGATATCTTTGATGTGATGAAAAGTGGTAATTCTCCTTCAGCAATTTATTCTCCATTTTTTCATCTACTTCCATTGCATTCTCCATTTCCATTTCTTTTCTTGCTTTGGCCCTTCTACGGATCTCTCTTCTTCTCCAAGCCTTTTTGTTTCTTTGAATGGGTTGGCTATGGAACTTGGGATTCTACACCTTTTGCCACACGCCATTTTTGTGCTTGGATTCGGCCTTACCATTCTAGGGCGAGCATTTCGCATTGCATGCTCTTTTCGAAGTCTTTCATCTTCAATAACTATGGTGCGAAGTTCATCTTTTATGCGATCCAACCAAAGCCTTATCTCATGCCTTGACCTCACTGATTTGGGTATGGATCGAAATTCATTGGGTGAGTCATGCATGTGAGTAACTGATCATGATTGTTTCTGCACCATTTGAGATGAAAATGGTGCAGATGAATGTGTAAGTGGCGCCACTTTTGAAGTGGATGGCGCCTCATGCCTTTTTTTTTTCCCTCATAGTATGGAACATATACTTCTCTAGCTCAATGCCTTGATCTTCGCATCCAAAGTGAATCAAATCTTGTTTTTGGCTTATCAACATGTTGGTGCGAAGCATTTGGTGCAAAGTGTTAGGCACATATTTTCTTATATTTTATATGTCAATTTGATTTGATTATGTGCCTAATTCTATGTACTTGATGCTTAATTTATTCATATTCATGTTTTAGGTACATATTGGAGTGTTTCAAGGCAAAAGGAGCTAATTTGGAGTTATTTAGAACAAGCTGAAATTTTCCTGTTTCAACCTGGAGCGGGTCGAACTTGACCCCTGACAGAGTCGAAACAGGCTGCTGGAAACAAGGCTGCAAATTTAAGTCACGATTGGGCTCAACCTTTTGGGCTGGAATTAATTCCAACTAGACATGTGATTTGGGCCTTGGGAAAAACTTAATTCTCCCATGCTATTTATTTTAGTAGTTATTTTAGAACTTTATGGGCACAATTGTCATTTGCCTAAAACTAATATCTTTAGGTATATATTGTGAAGGCAGCCGCATGCCTTAAGAGAGTTCAATTTTCAACTTTCAATTGGAATTTTACTTTGGGGGTTGCAACGTGATTTTGGGAAGCTTTAGATTTAGGTTTAATATTATTTCTATTATTTTCTAAATTCAAGAATGGAGATTTTCTTCATTCTTGATTATTTTGTAATCTATCTTTTCTAGTTAATTAATTTTGAGACTTTCAATCTCTCGGGTATTTGATTTGTGAGGCTCTGCGCTTATTCATCTATCTTGTAAGTATTTCAATTTTCTCTAAATTATTTGAATGATTTCATGTTTAATTATCTAGAATGGCCATCTATTGCAATTGGATATGATTTCTATTGTTAGATGAGATTCCTATATGCAATTGTAGGTAATCAAATCCCTAGTAACAACTTAGAGTAGTCCTCTAAGAGAATATTGAATATAGATTGAATGTTGCCTATATTAGTGAGCATTGTCTATTGTTGGCTAAGATCTTTCTAGTTCTTAAAGCAATAAATTACTTGAATCTAGTAGACGCTTGGAACTAGGTTAATATATTTGTTAGGATTTAGTCTAGGACTTGCGTCATGACTAATGAAGACTAAGGAAAGATAGGGATTAATGGTCGATGACGTTAATTTACGCCATCTATTTATCAAGTTAGATATCAATTAATGACAAGGATCAAATCCTTTTATCCCAAGAGTGCGATTGTCTTGAAATTGGAATATCTATTTAATTGTTTCTTTAATCTCACTAGTATTTTATTTTGTTATTTATTTAGTTTAGTTAATTTCTCCATAAACCCCCCCATTTTAGTTTAATTCATAACTTTAGGAAAAGTAATTAAAACAATAGTTCTCTGTGGGATCGACTCGTACTTACCCTGTCTATAGGTTTTGTATGATTTTATTTTTGGTGGAATACGACTCCCATCAAATTTTGGCGTCGTTGCCGGGGAACTCATTTGTTTTGTTACTTTCCTTTAGTTTTGTTTTTATTTTTCGTATTTTGTTTTTGTTTTTGTTTTTGTGGTTTTGTTAATTTTGCAGGTTTAGGCATTAGGCGCTGCTTTACAAGTCACCCCTCCATTCAAGTGTTGAAGAATTATTGGCTAAATTTGGTTTCCTCGTTCCTTGAACTTAGTTTATATTTTCATTATTATGGAACAATTTAGCGCTTATGATGGATTTTCTTACTATGACCCTTATTACAACCATTGTTCTTACAATTCAGGTTATGAAGATTATCCACCATATGAGCAGCATGGAGGTCAACATTTTCTTAGTTCGTGCTATGAGCCATATGCAAGTTATCACCAATTCTCACAAGAAATTCAAGCTCCAAATTCAACTTTAGTGGCTTTAATGGAAAAGCTTGTTGATGGACAGTTGTTACTTGCTAAAGGACAATCGTTAATTAAACAAAAATTATCGATACATGAACAAGAAATAGAAGATCTGGGAAATCAAGTGGGACAACTTGCTGATTCCTTAGGAAGGGTTGAAGCTTACCTCAATACCCTTGAGGAAGAAGAAAATGAAGCATGGGAAGTGAACCAAGGTGAGAATCAACCTGAAATCCTTCCTAAGCCGACTTTAAGTGGAAATTTCGCATCCGAAGTCAATATGGTTAATAATTCTTCTCCAATTGAGATTTTGAGATGTGAGAATCAAGATTTCCTAGGGATTGAGAAGTTTTTGAAGTTTGGATTCTTTAATGGTGATGATTCATGTGACGAATGGGTGACAATGGAGCCATTCTTTAAGAATAATGATGCCTGCAATTTTAATAATGTTGTTGAGATGCTGAGAATGCAAGAGGAGTCTAAAGCCAATTTCTTTCACTCGAAGAAAGTCTTGCACAAACCCACCACAGCAACAACAAGGGCATTGGCTTTACTAGCCATTCATGGAGTTCCTTTAAGCAAAATAGGTGACTTCCTTCCATATCTCTTTAATTTTCTTTTATTCTTATATGTTCATATCTTTCGATTTTGTTCATATTTGATTTTTGCTTTGAGGTGGAAAGATCCTCCTTGACAAATTGAGAATGGAAAAGTCTAGCCAAAGACATTAAATAAAGGCGCTTGTTGGGAGGCAACCCAATGATTTATTTTTTGTTTTTGTTTTGAATTTTATGTTAATTAGTTTTTAATTAATTTTTGCATATTTCATGTTTAGGACCTTGTATAAGACATGTTATGATTATCTATGCTTATTGATATGTTTGCTTGATTTATTGGAATGGGTGCACACTTTCTTGATAAATTAAGTATTGCATATATCATGTTATTGATAATTTTTCCCCCACTTTTGTGCTTCATGTTTTGATATTTTATCTAACCAAAAAGATTTTTAAAACAATTCATTAATTTTTGAAAAAGTTTTCAAAAATTCAAAAATTGTTTTGAGTACACATTGTCTTATCTCTTTGATTTATCTATGAAAGCTAGTTTGGCATGGTTTAGTTTAGTATTAAGGCATTTGTAATATATTTCAAATTTTCATATGCAAGATTATTATTTGATTGAAATTTATATGGGAGTTTTTCATAAAGTATTACTTCTAGAACTTGCTTGACTATCCTTTCGAGGCGATTTATATATTTAGCTCATTATCTTTTATAGTATACACTTTTATGGAGCTAGAACATATGCATTTTAGGATTGAGCTTGTGCCTAATTTTTGCCTACCCTTTGAAAAACCATAGTAGTGAACCCCATTGTGCCTTTTTCTTGGTTATAGCCGATATTTGATATATTTCTTTGTTGTTAGCCTTATTATCCCAAAGAACCCTAACCCTTTAAAGAAAGACAAGTTTTCTCTTAGCCATATTATCTCTTGATTGGTGAAGTTTGACTTGTTTCATTGTTGGTTCTTGGCTAAAGCATGGAAATCGGTTATTTGTGAGGGATTCCTAGAGATCCTATTATTTGAAGGGTTGAATTGATGTCAAAGTTACTCAATTGGTTGATTTGAGAAGTGTCAAAAAAAATTGAAAAAAAATCTTGAAAAAAAAAGAAAAGAAAAAAAATTGTTGAGAAAATTTCTGTTTGGACCCGTGGAAGGTCGAACTCGACATGTCACAGGTCGAGCTGAAAGAAGAGAAAATCCTGTTTGAACCTGTAAAAGGTCCAAACTCAACCCTTTTTGGGTTGAGTCAGGATTTTTAAAAAAAAAAGACACTTGTGCTTATAGTTATGGACATCCATTTGTGCATTCATTGTTTATGGTAAAGTTAAGAAGGAAGAAGAAAGTTGAAGTTCTTGGAGTCAAGTTTTGGGCTACTCATTAATATATTTGCCCATGATTATTTTCACTTCACCTTTCTTGAGATATTTTTGTTATATCCTTTACTCTTTCTTTGATAGTCCACTTTACTCATTAGCCCCATTACAACCCTTATTATTAATGCATTCTAGTTCTTGTGTATACTATGCTTTATTTCATTTTGAGTTAATTTTTAGTGGAGATTGGATAGTTTTGCAAGACTATGGTAAGTATACTATTATTAGTGGATTATACATACCTATTAAGGTATGATGAACCCTATAATATTTTGATTGGATTTTTTAGCCTATTTTTATTTGATTTATATTACATTTGAATTTTTACTAACCTTTACTATACCTTTTTAGAATTAGTGGATGAATTTTTGAGATGACCTTTTGTGTACTCC